>BQNB010008594.1:13078-89444 GCA_026074375.1 Tanacetum coccineum | reverse complement strand
TAGTGAACAAAGATTGTTCTATACTTCTATATATAGATCTATTTGGGATTGACATCCCTGTTCGGGTGAGTAGCTCTCACTAGTTTCGACCGTACTGAAACACGAATGCATACATGTCTGAACAATTTGGATGTTACGGGTTTGAACATCTACATGGTTCTTTATTTGCATTAAATTGCGTACATAGATGTCGAGCTTCAGTGTCATGAGCTTAGCGCAACAGTAGATACTATTTATGTAACACCCCCAAAATGGGTCGCAGCGGAATAAGGATCTGGGGCGTGTTACTTCAATGATCAATAGCACAAGATATATATAAGAACGACACAAAAAGTCGTTTAAATTGATACATTGAATTTAATTAAAAGACTTAATACAAAAGCATATAGCTTCACTTGTTCCTTGTTTAATATTACAAAAGTTGACAATACATTTCCCAAAATATGATGCACATAAATCTTTAAGCGTGCAATCCAAAATGTAACCCAATGCATCCCTGGCACCTCATGCCTATTGACCTCCTGAAAACATTGCTTAAAACGTCAACATAAAGTTGGTGAATTCATAGGTTTTTGTAAGTATAACTGTAAATCAAAAAACTATATATATGGGTTTACGGCATTACAAGTTTCGCCCATACATGACTTGCAACGCTTAAACCTACATATATAGGTTTCCTAAAAATATATAAAATCCCAAAATATTTCAAGTATCTTATATCGTAATGAGCACAATATTCATAAGAGTGTACAGTTCATGTGATTTACAGTTCATGCAACCTAAGCTAATCCATAATCATTTCTAAAGTAAAGTATATATATTTGTGACCAAAAATGAAGTCAAGTAATATATCCCATAGCGAGCTATGCAAATAAGTATGTAAACCAATTTGAAATCAACCATGTAAATGTATTTGTAAACAAGCATGTTCTCCCCCAAAACTTATAAAACAAATCATGTAAAATGAGGGGCTATGAACTCACCTTAAGTGAGTGATCTGATAATATATATCAAGCGTGGGAATGCTTCACGATTATTCCCGAATGCAACCTAATTCAATATAGGTCGTATAAGTACCGAGTACTTTAATTAATAACATTATATAATCCTATAGTTGTTACATCGTACTATCGTTCGGGCTATCATAATTAAGAGGTCATGACATGACGTACGAGGAGTTAGGACACTTTAAATCGTAAGTCCAACAACTCGTCAATACGCCATCCGAAGAGGCCTCATTATGAAACTCCCTAGTATTATAGCACTCTGATAACCACATAATATTCTATATAGCATAATCACCGACTAATCGTTTTAGTGAAATAATATTTATAAAGTGAAAACGTTTATAAATAAACTTTTAGTAAAAATGACCTAGTTTTGTCGTTTTAAGTCCATTGCTCGCGTTTCTTACGTCCACGTCTTCGTAGTAAGACGAGTGATCAAAATATTACATTTTCAAGTTTTTGATATTCTGCGATGAATAGTGTTTTTACTGTTCACAACAGCTATTTTACTCGTTTTTAGGTTTTAATTAGCGTAAACTCGTAATCGTAATAACTTATCCGTTTTAATCCCGATTTTAGTGATTCCTTCGAGTACGTCTTTGTTATTGAAAGATGTATTATATTTTATAAAGTTGAGTCCACTGATGAATAGTACTTTTTACTGTTCATAGTTTATAAAATTACTTTTATAAACTTTAATTATCGTAAACGTCGTAGTTTATTCGTTATAGTTCCGTTTTTATCGATTCTTTCGAGTACGATCTCGTAATTAAAAGTTATATCATATATTAGATGTTTTAAAAACATAACTTTCTGTAATGAATAGTAAATTTTATAAAAATAGTTTTATAAAAGTATTTATCGTCGTAAACTCGTAATTAACGTATCTTTTTCGTTATAAATCGGTTTTTCGAGTTTCTTATCATTTTGGAATCGTCATGAGACGTATTATTTTTATATTAATGGTCAAAAACCTACTTGCTAAGTGTCGAAATTATTACACACCTTTATTCCCAAGTGTATACTTTTTATAAAAAGCTTATTTTATGTATTTTTCAACTAGTAGTTTATTATAGAAACCCTAATAACTATATGTAACATATGTGATACTTATATTAATGTCCATTAGTCCATATATTTTCCATTTGCCAAAGATTAACAAGTTATTTATATTACTTTCTCTTGTAATATATTAAATAACCTTATAAACCCTAATTTATTCCTAATCATGTTTATACTTAAACAACATGTTAACATACTTATACATCCATTATTTCATGATATTTATAACAATATGACATAAGAAAAAGTGTATAAATTCATAAACATTAGTAAAAACTCTTTTTACATATTAAAAAGTCCTAAGTGGTGATTTAGCTATAAAGAACATGTAACACATAAATTCATGATAATAAAAAGTATGAAGGTATTAAGAAGACCTTAGGGAGGACGTATGTGATGAGAAATAAGTGCTAAACCCGTGTTTAGACTCAAAACCAAAGCTTACAAGCTTATAAACCCTAGATTAGGTTTGAAACCCTAATCTTTCCTTTTCTTCCTTAATACTTGCAAATGATGATCCAAGGCTTGTAAATACTTTAGTGTGCCTTAGGATTGATGTGTAAAGGGTTGTATGGATTGTAGAAAAATTTTGTATGGTTTGTTTATGAAGCTTATTGGAGCCGTGGGTTTTGGCTAAGGAAAAGAGAGAAAGAAAATGAATTTGGTAAGTATAAAGTTGTAAGTTGTTTCACTTATGCATGCATGTATTTATAGGAGAAGGAAATGAGATATGTTAGCTAAGTTTGACCAACAAAAATCAAAGGGGGGGGGGGGGAGTATTGGGCCGTGGGTTCAAGGGGACAAGGGGGAGGGAAACAAGGGTTTAAAGGTTTATGTTTCTTGGTTCCCCTAAGTAGGAATCATCCCATGAAACTTAGGGAGGTGTTTCACTAGTTTATTTTTCTTTTCTATTATGTTTACTTGTGATTTATAAAAGAAAAGTGTAAGTGAAAGTTTTATATAAAAATGTAATGTATAGTTTTTATATAAAAGTATACTTTGTAAAGTCTTGGTATTTTGTAAAGTATTTGATATCTTGTGTATACTTATGAGACGTGTATATATATATACATATGCCTAAAGTTTTATAAACTTTGATCATTGTATGAAAACCTAGGTATTTGTTGAAGCGTACGTTAATTTTTACGGTTCCGGGAATACCTAATTGTCATTTTATCGCGAAACGTAAACGCTTTCACGTATCCGATAAAATAACTTATGAAATGTTAATAATTATTCTCAAAATAATTACTTAACCCTCGTTTGACGTAAACAATAATTTGCTTGATGCCCGTTTACGTTAACTGATTATTTCTAGCTTACGCGATTTATCTTAACGATTTCGATTAAAAACAAACGCGTACAATACTAAAAATAAATAGTGACTTTATCAACGTCGTACATTGTCCTAAAACACGGGGTGTTATAGTCTCCCCCGGTTAGATGAGCCTTGTCCTCAAGGCTTAAGACGCGGTACTTGACGATGGTGCGGTCTTTGTAAAGAGGTGTGGATATTTCTTTCAGAATTGATCCTCGCGTTCCCATGTAAACTCAGGACCTCGCTTGGAGTTTCATCAAACCTTGACTAAGGGAATGCGGCTTCGCTTCAACCGTTTAACTTCACGGTCCATGATCTCGATGGGTTCCTCGACACACTGAAGCTTGTCATCAATGTGGAGTCCCTCCAACGGAATGGCTAATGGTTTGTCAGAATAACACTTCTTCGAGTTGGATACGTGAAACGTATTGTGAACCTTGGTCAGCTCTTGAGGAAACTCAAGCTTGTAAGCAACGGATCTACCCTTTTTCCATCACCTTGGATGGTCCAACATACCTGGGGTTTAGCTTCCCCCATTTGCCAAAGCGTACTTCTCCTTTCTAAGGTGATACCTTCAACATGACTCGGTCGCCAACTTGCAATTCTAAAGGCTTACGCCTCTCATTGGCGCAATTCTTTTGGCGAGCAAGTTTGATAGCGGATTGTCCTAGGACGACTAGTGATGTGTCTCAGCTTCTTGGCTTAGGGTTTGGTATAAGATGACATCGACTTTATTGTAAGATGGTATAAGAGTTTACTTAGTTATTATGATTGTTAGTTTGGTTCCTTGTGATAGGTACGTTTTATGAATACGCACACAAAACTTGATATAAATAGAAAATTGTTTATTTGCCAAGAAGTTTTAAGGTGACTACTCTCAGCATGGCATGGTCCTTCCTGAATTATACATAGGTGATCAAATTATGTATAATTGAGGACTAACGATGCATTGCTCCTTTTCGTCAAAATAGCGTTATGATTTGACTTGCAAAATAGAAAGTTAATGTAAAGTAGACAAAATTTCTGCGATACATTAATTGATAGATAATTTGAAATCATTCGGTACAATAGAAATTTAAGCAAAAGTACAACGAGAATTCTTAAAGAAATGAAGTCTAAGCATTGGTATTATCTTCCATGTCGTCAAGGTCTTGATTGGGCTCTCCTCCTACTAAGGCAAGCAACATTCCACGTGTTCCAGCACCTCCAGCTTGGTTCCCATTCTTTAACTCCGGGCAATCACTCTTGTAGTGTCCTTGATTCCCACATTCATAGCAAGTGAGGGTTCTCTGATTGTTAGTAGCAGCAGAACTCCAACAGTCTCGGGTTAGATGACCGACCCTCTTGCAGTTTGTGCATTTTATAGTGCACGGGCCATTGTGATGAAACTTGTACTTGTTGCACAATGGAAGAGTCCCAGTATACCCATTCCTTTCACCAGTCCTAGCGGCATAAGCTTGAGCCATATTTTGTCTCTTGGGAAGTTGTTGTTGAGCTTGGTTGTTGTTATCAAGTTTCCTCTTGTTCTCATCTTGTCTTTCAGCAAAAGTGTTGATTTTCTTATCCATTAGTTCAGTGGCGAACTCAATGGCATCTTGCATGGTCTTCGGCTTAGTTGCCATCACACTGCCATGGATCATATCAGGCAAACCACCGACATATTTCTAAACCTTGTCTGATTTCATAAACTTTCGGATCGCACATTAGTGCCAGAGTTCTTTGGAGACGTTGGTTATAGGGTTACAACATCGGTACCCTTTACTTCAAATTCCACATTTTCAAATCAATCTTCTTAATTTCACCCCTAGGGTGTACTTGTCTGTTCATCTTCTTCAAGTTTCCATGGCATTGCATGGGCAACTTCTGGAGTAGTGTCCTTAACGTGAGAGTTCTACCAGTCAAGGATTTTCTTGCCGTGTACAAGTCGCAAATTGAACTTGGCATGCTGTGTGCAGTTGCTTTATAATGAAGACAGACTCCTTCTTTTCGACACTGAGTGAGTACGACAACTACCCTCAGTGGCCCTTAAAATTTAAGGTTTGCACTTCAGGAAATCTAGGTAGGTGCATTCACGAAACAGCGTGTTCATTCCCTCTGACATCCCGTTCCTAAGATGGTTATCATCACCATTTCTGTTTGATCACGTGTTGCCAGTGCATCCTAGCTCAACACTGTGGTCTAATCATTGCCTAAAGTTGGGCATTGGTGACAGTTATGGTGGTAGTTTTTGTTTTTGGGGCTGGTCCAGCCCTCGTAGTTCTTCTCGGTGCCATTTTCTAAGTTACGTCCGCAAGTAAGCAAAGTTAGTATGTATGACAATATGAAGAACAATTATTCATATAGTGGTTCTTACAATTATAATTACGAGTAATTGTTTCACTTAATCCCTCACGAGTCTCTAACATCTCGATTGGATTAATAAAGTACCTCAGTGTTTGTAAACAATCTTGTCATGGTCCATCTCGGTAAATCATCAAACAAGACTGTCTTGAGTGCAGTCATGAATTGGTACACATTTTTGTTTTTTTTTCTCGAACCTAATTAATAAATTTACTCGACGTTGGACAATACTCAAACATTATGTTCATCTAACTTCACATAGTTATCATGTATAGTCTTGAGGCTATGGTGCAACCCACCATACCTTGATAGGGTTCTAGTGTTCGTCTATCTCATAGAAAGTCTGCGTACTCATCTTTATATATATATATATATATAATACCCTCATAGTAATGTACGTATTTAATATGATCACCGTATATGTATCATGTAAAGCTTCTAGTCTAACCAACTATGCAAACTAGTATATGCATGAATGTATAGCATGTTTGGTACCGTGGAACCCCCTTTTGTACTAAGCAATTTTTGAAAATTGGTTTTAGTCCAGCAAAACTTTTTTGACCTGGTTCTCTATAAACTTGGCTCTTGATACCAATCTGTAACACCCCCAAAATGGGTCGCAGCGGAATAAGGATCCGGGGCGTGTACATTCAAGATCAATAGCACAAGATATATATAGAATGACCATTTAAAAGTCGTTTAAAACTGATACATTGGATTTAACAAATTTGTTTATTACAAAGCCCAAAGCTTTACTTGTTCACCTGTTAATATTACAAAATTTTTCTAGCGATTAGCAATTATTACTTAAGCACTAATGCGACAAATCTTTACTGCTGACATCCAAAACATTATCACCAATTAATCCTTGGCACCTGATGCTTTTTGATCCCACTGAAAAAAAACATTGGTTCCTTTAAAACGTCACATAAAGTTGGTTGAATTAATAGGTTTTTATAAGTATAAAAAAAAATAAAATTTTTTTTTTTTTTCCCCCAAAATGTTTCAAGTATTATATTGAAATGACACTTTATAAATAATCCCAACAAGTTTCAAGTATGTATTGCCACTTTATTCAAGGCAACGTAAATATTCCAAAATGTGTATAAGACAATGACTTACGATTACTCTAAGTTCATGGAAACTGTGACGTAGACCTTAAAAGTATGCCACTTTATTCAAGGCACCGTAATTGTATTTCCACCTTCCCAAGGCAACATTGCATTTTTCCACCTCATCCGACATGGTATAACGTTCGTTAGTTCGATCTCGAACTAGTGAGAGCTAATCACCCGAACGGGGTTTGTCAATCCCCAATAGATCTATTTTATAACATTCGCGTCCACCCTCAAGTGATTGACAGTTCATACACCTAAGATAATCCGTATCATTCGATGAAAATCAAGTATGTGCTTTACGTCAAAAAATTTATACCAAGTATTTATCTCATTGTGAGATTATAATTGAGTGTTTAAATCAATTTGTATCACACCAAGTAAATGTATTTCTAAACAGCAGGTTCTCACCCCAAACTTATAAAACAATTTCATGCTAAAACATGTGGGTTATGAACTCACGTCAAGTGAGTAATATCAAGTATATCACGCAAAATGCATCGATAATGCCGAAAGAAACCTAATCCTATATGGGTCGAATCAGTAACTCTAAGTCGGTGTCTAACAACTACCATATATAATCTATATTAGCTATCATCATACTTGTTTCGAGGCTATAATAAATAAGAGGTTATGGGGGACATGACGTTACGAGGATTGGATACTTTAAATCATAATCACAACTCGTCGATACGCCATCCGAAGAGTCCTCATTATGAATCCCTAGAATATAGCACTTTGATAACTATAACACAAATATTCTATATAGCTATATCACCAATCCTATCGTTTTAGTGATAATTATTTATAAGGTAAAAACGTTTTATAATTACGCCTTTAGCAAAAAATGACCAAATTCTTTGTCGTTTTTAGTCTGTTCACCCAGCGTTTCTTAGCCCACGCTTTTGTTAGTAAGACGAACGTGATTTTACTGTTCATTAAGCTTTATAACTCGTTTTTTTTACGTTTTTTAATTAGCATAAAACCCGAGTTAAAGTCGTATCTTATTTCGTTATTGCTCGTTTTAGCGATTCTTTTGAGCACGATCTCGAAATTAAAGGTTTATAATATTTATTGTGTATTTTAAAAGTATAAGTTTACTATGGTGGATAGTTTACTATTTATAAAATTATTTTTATAAAGGAATTAACTATCGTAAACTTGTAAATAGCGTATCTTCTTCTGTTATAAATCGGTTTTTCGACAGTTTCTTTATGACCCCTTGTATCTTGGGACATGTAGTATTTTCTTTAAAATCATAAAACTATATAGGTAATTTTCGAACTAACAACAGCCCCCCCCCTAAGATAATTTCTCAAAATGGGTTTTAAAACTTGTTTTTGTAGACTTTTTTAGCTTTACCACTTTGTTACAAACCCATATTAGAACCCTGTGAATATCTTATGTCATACATATATTGGTCCATTAGTCATGTTTTTGTCCAAGAGTTCAAGATAAAAAGTGTTTCTAATTCGCTTTTAATCAAAACCCATTAAAAAAGAAACCTTAATGGGATTTAGCTATAAATCAAACATTTCTTATGAACACTAAAATCATAAGTATGAATAATAAAGAGAATTAGTTTACCTTGATGATATGTAGATGATGATCCTAACAAAATCCAACCCTGGTTAGATCAAAATACTCAAGCTTGCACAATGGATACCCTTTATTAGGTTTGTAACCCATAATCTTTCAATCTTTGCTCCATACTGCAATATGGTTAACTAATGCCTTGTAACCACTTAGTGTATTCTTAGGATTGATGTGTGTTTGCTTGTATGATCTTTTTTAAAATCAAAGAATTGGAATTATGTATGATTTCTTAAGTGAGCGTGGGCTTTGAGGCGAGAAAGGGAGAGAGATTTTGTGGATTTACTTAGGTTGCTGTTTATGTGATGTTTATCTTGCTAGTTAGGAGAGAAAAGGGAGAGATTTTGATGATTTACACCTTAGGAATGTGTTATGTGTGTTTATCTTACTAGTTAAGTCTTTATATAGGAGCTAACCATGGTTAAGGATCATTAGTTAACTCTAACTAAGTTCCATGGTTAAGGAAGCAAGTGTATGAAATATCTCTTGATATTTCTTGATATTTATCAAGAAATATCTAGGGTTTAAACTAGTGATTATTGATTTCCAGGTATGCCTAAACGCCATTTTATTGCGAAATGTAAACACTTTACGTAACCGATAAAATAAAATGAACAAAGTTAATAATTATTCTCAAAATAATTACTTAACACTTGCTTGATGTAAACATTTAATCGTTTGATGCCCGTTTTCATTGAATGATCATTTTTAGTTTACGCGATTTAGCTTAACGTTTACGATTTAATAGCAAACGCGTAAAACCCTAAAAATAACATGTGAATTTATTGATGTCGTCAATGACCCTAAAACACGGGGTGTTATAGGTATAATCAAGGTCTTGTGAATGAATGTCATCGAAGAACTTTGAAAATTTTGCTTAGACTGTGAAGTATCTTTGTCTTGGAATAGCACAAAAATACCCGTGAGAAGTGCTGATTACATCTCAACCTTTAAACTATCTGGCTAACTTACCAACCTTGTATTCTGTCGGATATTGTCTTGACCACATGGTGAAATAAACCCGATATACCAAACTTGAAACTGAAGTAAAATCCCCCAAATTTGTTACTTAAGCTTGCACGATTGTTGATTGAAGAACGATGCAGAAAAGAATCTTTAAGTACCTTATACTCCATCAAAAGTATAAGAAGTACAACACCTCTTGTAATTATCCACATCGACATCTACGTGTGACACTGAGTACTACAACGTAACTCCTTTAAGTGATAGTTATCCAGGTCTTCATCCAACCACCCCTTGACTTCTGGAAACTAGATAAACCAAGTCTTAATCATAACTGTATACGTTCAAGCAAGTCATCAATCGATAGAAAATAAAAGAAAGTCTCGATGATGAAATAAGTAGACGCCTTCGTTAAATCCGACTTCAATCGCAAATAAGGGATACCAAATTAACTCCGTGATCACATGTCATCGTAATCTGAATCTCTAGCCATTTTGTCATTTAAGTGAATCTTTTTAGGATCGTTTTGGGATTAAGTGTTGTTGTTTTTGTGGTGTGTTGTTATGGTTGATATATTAGATTCCCAAATTCAGTCATATACCCAAAGTCGGTCATATGCCCACCTGATGCGCGGATCGACCTGTGTGTCAACCCGCTGGAAAAATTAAAGCCAAACCGCCACCTAAATATCAAACCGCCGTGTATTTTATCTTAGCAAACCGCCGCCAAGAATATAAGCAAAACCGCCACCTATTTTGGCAACCCACCACCAGGCAACTTGCCACCAGGAAAATCGCCACCAGGCAACTCTCCACCAGGTAACTCGCCACCAGGCAACTCGCCACCAGGCGACTCGCCACCATTTTATATTAAAATAATAAACCCGCCTTTGACTTGGTCAAACCGCCGGCTAACGTTTCCTAAAATCATGGATCTTGTCCCGTACTTTTGTCAAACCGCCACCAAGAAATGATTTTTTTAATCAAACCGCCACGAAGAACATCAAGAACGAAATTTGCAAAATAAGCCAAATAAGCTATTTCACTTCTCGAATAAGCTATAGGGGCTCAATACTAAGTGGTTAGATAAGTATATAACACGAAATAACAACCATATCTTCGTGAATCATCAATTTCGAGCCAAACCTCCACTTAGAACACATAAAAAGTCAACCCTTTTTAAGCTTAAATTTCGAACTAGATGATTATGTATCTCATTAAATGGTAGCAATCTTACCTGTTTAACATATAGATCAAGGAAAGAACAAGATTAACAACCCAATACACCCAAAATTTTTTTGAGCCGTGGCCTTTTTTCATCAATATAAGCCACAAAATTTTGAGCTTATTCACCACATAATCAGTGGTTAAACAACACAGATTCCCCCTATGCTCTGGTGCCAATTGTAGGATCCCGTAATTCACTTCATAACATATATCATACACGAATCGTACTAGAAATTAGATAAGGGAGATGAGTTGTTTAGAGAGAGAAAGAAGAGAGAGAGAGATGAGAGAATTTAGAAAAGAAAGATTATATAAAATGAAACAACTAACTATTTTCTAAATAGAAAAGAGTTTATATACCCCGTCGCGTTAAATGACGCTCGGGATATTTAACTAGGACCCAGGCTCGGGTTTTGCTTGGGATTAAACCCGACACATATACAATATTAGATTAACTATCGAGCTCGATTCCCGATATTATACTATTACAACATTAACTAATTAAATGACCAAGACTAACATACATAATGAACGAACTTCATGTTCGACTCAATATTTTGAGGCTAACACAATCCCATTCTAATTTGCGTTCTGATTTGCAATCCCTGGAACAACAACTAGCTCATTCTGATTTCTAACATTCTGAATTCCCTGATTCTGAGCTGCATTCTGAACAACTTGATTCCTGACATTCTAAACTGCATTATACCCATTCTGATTCCCAACATATTAACGAAACTAATTCCTACCATAACCTTCAACCATCTGTATTTGTCTGTCTTGACCCATATTCATACCCGGCTGAGCAATCTGCCTATTGCGTGGGTTAGATGAAATTCTTTGGTTGTTGTTTGTTGGTGTAGAATTAAGCTTGAATGACTTAGCCATTAGAACAAGTGCCATGTTCATTGCGTCTGTGGGATCTAAAATGTCATCGGGATGAATCATTGGTTGTTACATGAAATTGTTGTTGTTGGGTTGTGGTTGTTGCATGTAGGTAATTTATGATGGATGATCTGGGTGAAATACTAGATTGTCATAAAGATTGTGAGAATTTGCCATTAATGCCAATGGATCATGTGACTTTGCAAGTCTTTCTGCCCTTAGCTCATTCACCTCTACCTCATTGTACTTCAAGAAATCATACAACTGTGTGTAATCTACAGTGTTCAAGTCCTTTGTCTGGTGCACAATGGTAACATGCCTTTTCCATTATGGTTGTAAGTTGTTAAGGAACTTGAGATTGATGGTAGTCTTTTTTGGAAAGTGCTTGTTTCTCTTGAAGTCATTCATGAGCTTTAAGAAATGATCATAGTAGGACACAATCGATTCTCTATCAGTAGAAGCAAAATTTTCCCATTTATTAAACAACTTAGCTTTCTTCTCTTGAAGGCCAACATCAAAACCTTTCATCATTTGTTGAACACGCAACCAGATTTCCTAAGCAGTTTCACAACTATCAATAGCAACATAGATGTCTTCAGGAAGACCCATGAGAATAGTCTGAATAGCTTGATCATCAGCTTCCATTTACTTGACTTCTTTCTCAGTAAGTTCATCATCAGTCTGTTCGTAAAAAGTTTTAGCGACTAGAACTTTACGGTCTGGATCACCTGGTTCAGGAATCATTCGTCTAACATATGGACCATTGATAATGGAATTGTAGATTAACTTTCCATTAAGTCTACTCTTAGCATAGCGAAGAAGACGAGAAGACCATGGAACATAATTGTCTTTGTTAAGCATGGGTGGACAGTTTTCAGAACCAGCAGCATAAATGTTTTGTTGAGTCGACATTGCAAAAGTGACGTGAAATGATATGCAAGGATCGTTTTGGTGATTAGTGATTATGAAATTCAAGTTCATGGGATTTTACAAATATATGATTAAGAAATCAAGAAGAAACCGTGAAACATGAATTGTAGATGAAAGAAGTGTTGTTTATATGAAGCCCAAAGTTAGTCTCTTCCCAAAGTCAGTCTCTTCCCACCAGATTTCAGAAAATTAGGGTTTCAAAACAAGACTTTTCCTTAAATTTGAAACATGTTTTGCTTGAAGTGTTCACCTGTAATGTTTCGCTTGAAATATGTAATGTAATGTAATGTTTCGCTTGGAACAAATTGGACAGAGTAACAATTCCTAAAAATGTAATATTTCGCTTGGAATGTGACAACCTGTATTACATAAATCGCTACCGAACATATTTTGCTTTTTGCATGTTTTGCTTGTTACACATTTCGCTTGAACCATACAAATTTCGCTTGAGCAATACATATTTCGCTAACTTCAAAAAAATAATTAAAGCCCATAATTTTCCTATCCAAAAACGTGTTTCGACGCCCAAATAAGCTTCTAATAAGTGTAGGAGTAACAAAAGTACACCTTGATCATCAAAAACAACATGTTTTAAGCAAAAATGATGCAAAAAATATATCAAAACCGTGAGACTTACGGTTTGAAACAAAAAAAACAACAAAACATAATCACTAAAGACTCCTTGGCTCTTGATACCACTTGTTAGGCTATCAAATCATCACCACTTATACATGAAATTCGTATAGATAGAAAGAGAGGGATGAAATAGAGATAGAGAGGAAAAGAAAGAAAAAAGAGAAGCAACACCCTTCACCTTGAGTGGTGAAGGGTATTTATAGTTACAAAGAGGGTAGGAACCCTTGTTGGGTTGATTAAGGCTTTATGGCCTTTCTACATGGGCTTTAGCCCGATACTAAGACCCAATGAGCTTAGACTAATTCCCGGAATACTAGATTATCCTCTACAAGGCTCGAGATTGGTAATGACCATCACTTTACATAAAAATGAGGCTAATAGACCAAGTGGTAGTATAAATACCCTCTCTAAGGATGGAGAGGGTGTTGGTTCTCATTTGTACTATTTTACACTTGCAAGAATTCAACCATCTTATTTCTCTCTCTACCTTCTTCTCTTTTCTTCTTTAGTATTTCATGTATGGTTATGTATTGAAATGTTATCTTAGGTCCTAACACAATAATTAAGAAAATCTTACTAAATAAGGAATTATTTGATTATTTTGAAATACAAAATTCCCTACTTGGAAAAAATTGCTAGCAGATCAATCAAAATCAAAATAAGCCAGAAACTTTTTCTCTCTCCTTTCTCTCCCCTCAAACAGAAATTCTTGCCTTTTTTCCGCCATTAAAATCTAACAAAAAGCTTCATTTCACTTCTAAATTCTCACTGTTTTTCAATATCGATTAGTGCAATCGATTCAGAAATGAATTTCTCACAGATTGCTACTGTTTAATTATGATTTCAAGTAGTTGATTTGAATTCAAAAATAGAATTTGGCGCAAAAACTTACATCTATACTAAATTTTTAAGTTTTGTTTAAATTGAGCATCGTTGATCATAATAAGGTGTTTGATTAGTTGTTAATCATGCCAGCTAAAAAGAGTAGATCTAAACGGAAAATTCATGTTTCTAATAAGTATGAAACACTATTTGTGATCTAAATAAGAATAAAGATGATAGATCTCATGATAATGAAGAACAAATTGTAAGTGATGAACAAGCTGAAGTCAGGGTTTCTGATTTAGGGGAAAAGGAGAGTAAGGGAGAAGAGGAGGAAGTTGAAATCTATAATGATGAATTAGTATAGGAAAATCATGATGTTACTAATGAAAATGGAGGGGAAAAGGGGGATCATGGTGAAGGTAAGAGTCCTACAGTTTCTCCTAACAATGGGAAAACACAGGAATCAAGCAATGTAAGTGAAAATGTTAAAGTCTCTTATGCTAAAATGATCACCTCTAATGACACTAAAATTGATAAGACATTATGTTATATTCCTACTACCATTGGTGAAAATGGTTCTGATGTGGCTATCTTTGATGAGGATCTTGTAAAGATTGGTAGTGCCAAATGGAATCTAACTGTTTGTGGGTATTTTGTAGGAACAAAGATGAAATTTCTAATGAATTATGATATAACTTAAGGAAAATAGGTGAGGTAGGACATGGATTAGGTGGAAATGTTTTCATACTAGTGATGATGTTATATTGCTTCAAGTTTAACATTGAGAACGGCATGAATCAAGTTTTGCGAAAGCAGTCATGGTTAATAGTGGTGGGTTGGCCATTATAGTGCAGAAGTGGAGCACTGATGTAGTTTTGAGAGAACCGAGCCTGATAATATACCATTATGGATCAAAATGTTTGATATTCCTTTAGAAGCATGGTCTGCAAAAGGAATTAGTACACTTGCTAGCTCTCTAGGTAAGCCAATTGTTATGGATGATATGACAACTTAAGTGTGCAAATATGGAAAAGGAAGAATTGGTTGCTAACGTTTTAGTTGAAGTGAATGCTGGCAAGGAATTCAAAGATGTCATTGAAGTTCAATACAAGGAAAATGATGGTATGATTATCACATCTAAGAAAATTAAAGTAGAATACTCATGGAATGCCTGCATAAGTGTAGTCATTGTAAGGTTTTTAGGACATAATTTAAACTCAGTAAGAAAAGGCCAAGAAATAGGAGGAAATGATCTAAGATACAAGAGGAGAAGAATAAATCATATAAATGGCTGATGATTTGTATTCTCTCTAGTAAGAAATAAGGTGACAAAACAAACAAATGAGGGAAATAGATCCTATAATGAAGAAAATAGGTTTGATAAGACTCAGGGGTGGAATAGACAGGGGAAAAATAATAATACGCAGCAATATAGGACAAAGACAAACACCAAATTTCATGCTCTAGCAGAGTTTAATGGAGTTGTTGGTGAGAAAAGTATTAAGAATACTAGATTTTGACACGTAGGCAAAATCATACGATCTCATTGGTTAAAAAAGTCAAAATTAAAAATTTTGGTGAAAGAATTTGGTGGATAAAAAAACACATAAAAATATATGTGTCAAATTTGTGAAAATAAAAACTTTAAAAAAGAGAAGATAATTGTAGAATACTAGAAATCACTTAGAACATACACGAAATGAAAGAACAAGAGAGGAGGAGGGACGGTTGGCCAAGAGTTAAGAGAGAAAGAGATATGAAAAGGAAAATGCAATATATTAGATTATGAGAACAAATAACCAACACCCTCTCCACACCTTGGAGAGAGTATTTATAGCCTTAGTAAGGCCGGTTGCCCTAAAGCTCAATGTGGGCTTTATGGGCTCATGTTGGGCCTTAGTTAAACTAGCCTACTAAAGTTCCAAATATTCCTAAACGAGCTACTTAGTGGAAGTGACCGATACTTTTGTATTCCTAACAATCTCCCCCTAAGGGAGGTCACTCCATTTTACAAAATCTTAAACCAAGCATACTATGCTTTGTCTTCAATCTTGAGCTCGCAGTCTTGATTTCTTTCTTTTCTTTATCTTGTGAGATATGCTTGTAGACTTTGAATTTAGGCTTTGAGCTTGTTTGACTTGTAAGTAATCTTTGAGCTTCTTGAGATCATTAACCAAGCATAATCTTTTATCATCAACTTGTAAACTTTTGCCAACTTGTGAACTTGTGACTTTCGAACCGACATGCTCCTACTTTTCTTGATCTTTGAAAGCTTTTATTGTCATCTTTCTTGAAGTCTTTAACTTTAACACTTTGTCACTTCAAGAAGGATGTTCGGTATCATAGTAGCGGAAGTCTTGAAAATATGTACTTGAGCTTTCATCATGTTATTACATTTGTCGGTCGAGTATGAGCATGCGGCTACGAATCAGCAAGAACCAGCAACAGCAGCAGCATCCGTCTTGAGCATCTACTATGTTCGTTGGTACAGACAGGAAAGTCGTACTTTTTCACTTCGGTCTAATCGGTTTTAATAACCAAGGTTTCCAAGTATTCGTATAGATTACTGCCTGTAATCAGGAGTATTCAAAAGAATCTCCTTGATAGGGTTTCGCAGCTGTACTAGCCGTTCTCAGCACCAGAGCATCTCAAAGCAGACAACACGGTGTGAGTGAATCGGAAGTTCCTTTCTTCACGATTGAGATGATAAAATTGATTTAGAAAAATCAATCAACGAGTCTCTTGCTAAAATGGTTTTGAGACCCATCGAGAGTTTTAAATATTTCAAAACTTCATCAATCATCAATTCATAACCTGGAACAAGTTTAATTCTTATAGAATCGCACCATAGTTTCTTTCCAGATGTATACAAGTTTGATTTCATATAGATTCAGCAAAGTCATCTACCATGAGCTTGATTTGATGTTGCTCAAGCAGGGATTTCCATCTTCATTGTGATACTTAGTACTCACTCAGATGTTTGGCAAAATCATAAGGGATTAATGCGTAGGGGACTCATAGAATGTTACTTGATTCCACAGTGTTGAAAGTCAGCATTTTGGAAATAGTTGTCATATTAGAGATTTATGGATAATCTCATAATTGGCTCTAGACTTAATAGTGCACATTTGATTTTAGTGATCGGAGGCAGGAGCTGATTGCCACCTTTTTCAATATCAACTAGCTTGGAGTGAGAAAGTCAACAGAAATGAGTGTATCTCCGTAAGTTTTAAAACAAGAGTCTTTTCGACCTTGAGTGACTAGGGAGGGTTGTGCATTGCGTCACTGGGTCTATGATGACTGTCTTTAATACCAGACAATAGCTTAGTGTTTCTGACAGTTTATGTATTGACCCAGTTTCTGCCTAAGTGAAAAGAGGGATTCTTTGTTTTCACCCTTTATCTTTTACTTTTCTTTTTTCATTCTTCAACCCCTTCAATGCTTACCGAGACTTCATTAGTAGCACCTTGTTGGGTTTATTCCAGTGCTAGCTCTATCTTAGTCAGCATTCTTCCCATTCCTCACTTTTCTCCTTTTTCATCATACCTAAGGACTTCTACACTATCTAGTGGAATATCCCTGGGTAGATCCCTCTTGTTCTGGCAGGAATCGTGGGACAATACCTAACTTAACCACCTTTTTTAACTCTAAGTAATTAAATAAATGGTCAGTCTATTGGTATTGCCACGTGTTGGCATTCACCATCCAAAATTGTTCCCCCTTCATATGTGCATCGATGTTCGAAAAGGTTTTGCACATATGGGGATAAGCAGCACTAGAGTTATTAAGATCACTTTGTCATAAGTTTCATATTTTAATCACATTTTCTCCCCTTATCGAAAAATTCAAATCCTTTGATATTTTGGATACCAAATGATTCGAATATGTTTAAGGAAAATTAGGGAGAGAAATGTTTCAATTATTCACAAGCTATATTAGGAACATATTAATGCTCCCCCTCAAATTTTATTAGTTTGGAGACCCATCGAGTGTTTGAGTATGTGAATTTGAAAATTTTTGAATTTACTAAGAAAT
The DNA here is from genome assembly GCA_026074375.1 of Tanacetum coccineum. Lineage (NCBI taxonomy): Eukaryota > Viridiplantae > Streptophyta > Magnoliopsida > Asterales > Asteraceae > Tanacetum > Tanacetum coccineum. Next base: position 71,509 of record BQNB010008594.1, on the reverse strand, counting down.
TCTTTGAAAAAATTCATAATCAAAACTATATATGATATTATAAGTCTTATTCTTCTATACACATATTCACAGATTATAACACATAAGAATGACCTGATTTCGGATAGGACAACTTTGATAGTAATATTGTCTTTCAAGCAGCCTTAGGTCGTTCCCGTATTCTCTGCCACCAACAAATCTTTCCAGATTCCTCATTAGCCTTCTCTCAAACAGCAGCTCATCGATCTGCTTGATCATGACGCAGGACCTTTGCCTATCCAATCTACTCTAATCTCGCTTTGGCAGATACTCCATCCTTCGGTTTTTAGCAATATCGTCAAGCATAGATCTGACATCGGTTAGCGTCTCATCACAGAACTTGTAAAGCACCTCATCAAATTGCATCAACCGGTTTCTCTTTTCCTGTCTTGATAAATGATACCTTGAGGATCATTGTAGGTAGTGTATGGGGTAAGTTTGCTGATGCCAGATTAGAATGTCTGAGGACTGGTGATATTCAACTTCTTCTGGTAGCTTTCAACTCCCAGCTGAAGATCTTCCACCCGCTTGAGAATAACAATGCGTCTGGTGAACATCCGTAATGCTACATTCAGATCAAAGATGACATCATTTTCCAAATTTGATATTTTCTTCTAGACTAAGAGAAGCAACAAATCTTTAATGTCATGTAGATTAAGTCTTGGAAATCTCCTTCCTTGAATGTGTACACTTGTTGATCTTCTCTACTGTTAGGAATTAAAGATTCCTTGATGCTGTTTGAATAAATGAAATAAGAGGGACTAAATCGACATAATGAAGATTCTACAAAGATGGAAAGATTTATAGAAGATCATGGTCAAGATATGAAGAACATAATTGATGATTACAAAGGGATTTTGTTTCATTATAATATTAATGTGTTGATAGGAGGATGTTGAATACTTATGAAATAGTATTAGTATTAAATTTGATTAGTTAGGTTAATAGGTTTATTAGGAAAGTATTAATTGGTATTGAACATATCTAGGACCTCCTATTGTACTATACAAGGAGGTCTAGGGTGTAGAGAAAGGACAATCAATCTTCTACACATCCATCATTCATACGTTTTTTTCTCATAGATAGTCTTTGCTTCAAGGTTGTTTGTAACACTTATCACTATTAGAGTGATCCTTTTTAAGATAGTGAATCTGCCAACGTTTGGTAAATTGTTATTATTCTCTGTTAAGTATCACAAATTAGTTCCGTTTTATAGTTTGTGATATTCCTATCAATGTTTCTACCATAGTTGTATTGGATTTATCGATATCAACTAATTCCCTCTTTTCAGCTAAGGAAGTTTAAGATCTGTTCAAAGGGTTCTACTGTGGTGATCAGAGCTGGTTGAGAAGCTTTGAATAAGAAGAACACATTTTCTTTCACATAAGATTTATTGGTCGAAGTAGAGATGGTCCTACATGTCCAACTTCTTCAATTGTTATTTCTAACCGGGAACATGCTTCGTTCTTCTGAATGTTAGAAAATCATTTGGAAAACTTTAAATAATTATATGCATACTAAAAGGGTACATCTTGGTGATGCTTGTTAGAAATACTAAGCGTATCGATCAAGCTTTAAAAAGGTAGAGGCTCAATTAGTTGTCATAGAAAAATCAATTTGGTATGAGGAAGATTAGATTTATGAAAATTGATTTAGATGACAAAACTGATGTACTCACATACCATAAAAAAACTATTAGCAGAAGGTGTAAAAGAAAAAGAAGAATTAAAAACCAAATTAGAATCATTTGAAACTTCTTCTAAAAGTCTTAATAAACTGCTTTATTAGTCTATTTGAGTGCTAATGATAAGCCTTGTTTTGCGGCCATAATGTGCAAAAGAGTACTAAAGTAAGTGAACAATTACTAGTGTGTCTAAAGTTGAAACAAGTAATTCTAAAACTAATAATGATAAAGTGGAAATGCCTAAAATTAAAACTGTTAGGATGAGTGAACCCATCATTGAGGAATGGGAATCTAACAGTGAAGATGATAAGATTGTGGTCAAACCTAAGGAAGTAACAAAAATAGTCAAACCTAGCTTTGAAAAGATTGAATCTGTTAATGCTAGAAATGAAACTGTTAGGTAAGCAGAAAACCCTAGGAAAAACATAAGAGTCCTGGGGGGGGGAAGGAAATAAAAGAAACTGGAATGTTTGATGACTAAGAACTTAGGTGAAAGTTTTGAGTTTTAACAATAAGGCTTGTATGTATGTGGTAGTTTTGATCCACTGCACTTTACTTGTTAACACAAGGAAAGTTTAATGATCAAAAACAGGTTTCTAAAACAGTGTTGGAACAACTCAAGAGGTGAATCACCAGAACTTTGGTTATTTGCTCACCCCAATCAAAAAGTAACATAGTTCACAAGCTAGTACTACTAAGTCAGGACTAGTATCAACTTAGATTACTTCCAATCTCTTAGTATGCTCAACCAGAACAGAATGATTGATGCTTATGCAAAACCATATTTATTTATAAAGCTGTATTCATCTATTAAAAGACCCTTTAAACAAGGAAACAGTAAATTTACATTAGATATTTCAACAAAAGAAGTTAATATTGTTAAGGAGTGAACAAGGAGTTATATACTGCTAGGCTAAAAATGCACGAGGTTAATTACTGTTAAGGCTTTAGCTAGCTGGGTTTGGAAACCAAAACATGAATAATTAGACCATGTTTCCAAATTAAATAGTGCATCAAAGACCTTGACAAGACATGATTATGTTGATGTACTAGGCAGGTTCAAGTCTATACTGGCTTGGGACTTCAAAAGACACTGATCTTATTATCCAGAGTATAGGTAAATTCATAAATGGGAAGTGATGTTTATGAATTGTTGTGGTTTGTATTTTCTGTGTTTGTGGACTAACATTGTGTGGGAAAAGAGAAGTGTTAGATGGAATTAATAGTTGAAGTCACAAGGATTTTGTGTTTGAGTTGATTGTTTACTTAAAGCAGCAGGTATCTTGACAAAGCAAAGTCAATGTCATGGAACAAGCAGAAGATGATGAGATCTACTTGTGTTGTTTCGATTTACATTACTGGTAATCAATATGGGACGAGTAAGGTTACTTGTGAGGACAACACTATTTGATCAAGGTTATATTTTTGTTGAATTAATGAAGAAAAGTTCTGGCATAAAAGAAAAGTAGCAGCAGGTCATGATTGTTAGACACAAAATGTTGTAAGCAGAAAAGATTAACAAGTCAATCTGTTTTTCATCCACTAAAAAGGTACCTTTACTGATCATGGTTCGAGTATATCAATTGTTTGAAGGTAAAACTGGCTCTGAAGTTGTAGGAAGAGTGTATAAGTAATTGAAGAATGTTTCCACTTCTCTTAAATCGTGGTTGGTCTACTAGTTTTGGGATAGGGTCTGTTAGAACATGTAAAACCCCTAAATTTTTAGGGTTTGTATTCTTCTGAGAATTGTGGTTGAAACTATAATAAAGTTATTCATATATTGATGCTGCTATTTGTATATGGTATGTTGCTGTTTGGTTTCGAGTTCTGAAGGTTCACACAACCTTGATTCTTGTTCATCGAATATTGTCAGAAGGTTGATTGTTTTGCAACATGAAAAAGTTTATCTAATAAACAACAGGTACGATTATTGTTCTTGAACTATCGTGTTGCTGTATGATAATCATCACAGGATGTTAGGACAGATTATGGAGGTACTGTGATTGTTGATGTTGCTATAAGAAAGTGTTGTGTGGAGGATCATGTAACTTTTCTGGTGACAATCTTTGATTCTGATAAGTGCGTATGTTGATTGTTGTCACAGAAGACCTGGTATAATAACGTGGATGTGATAATGAGGTTGAAAAGCAGTTTTGTTTGGAGTCACAGCAGGTATTCTTGATGTGCAGTTACTACTGCTTGAAGCAGTTTATACTGCTAGGGTATTTGTTTTTAGTACTGCTGGTATCTCATTAGTACTGCTTGCTTAATAACTGGTGCATACTTTCTGGATAATGCTATTTAATAATACCTTGGGAGGAAGGAGGCTTATAATATCTAAGTAGTGTTGTGCAAAAGTGACTTAGTACTGCTGCCTTATTTTTAGTACTGCCATCATGTGTTTATACTACTTGTTCAAGATGGTTTATACTGTTCGAATGCTCATCAAGGGTTTTTCTCAACACCAAAATTTGTACTGCCAAGCAAGTAAGGTTAGTACTGCTTGAGGTATTTAAAACAAGTTTATGAATTCAAGGAATGTGTGGGTAGAACAAAACCCTAATATAGGATACGTTGATGATCTAAACGAACCTGTTTGTGTTCGTAATTTTATGATGTCAAGGAAGAAACATGATGGTATACGTGATGAGTATTAACAGTAGGTGCATTTTATTTGATGAGTTTTAAGTAACAGTTGATTGGTGATATGCAAACAGTTAGTTACTATTAGGCTCAATATTTGTTTATACTATTGAAGTATATTAGTGCTGCTTATATACTTTATGCGGGGTACATGGTATTGAAGGAAAAAGCATTTGGGCTCATATGAATTATTGAAGATACATTTGTGTTGACAGTTTGCTAATACTATTTCGTTAGTGTTAATACTGACTTTGTTGTTCGAGAAGTTTTTAATACTGCTAGTGGCATCCTAGAAATGTTGTTTGTACTGTTAGCTTTATCAGATATTGAACAATATAGGTTAGGTGCTTGGATAGTTTGTTCTTAGCTTGATAATTGGCAAGCTACAAGGGCTAGGAGAATTTTTAGGTGTTGGTTTCATTTCAACACAACAAATGGTAATCAATTCACCATGTCTAACCGACACTAAAAATTGGCTAGTCCAGAGTAAACGGCTTCTGGTAAAGACTTCTCAAATCCGTTGATTGCTGATAGTTTGCTAAAAACTATATGATTCTCAACTCACCATGCTTCACAGTTAAGAGTTGGCTAGTCCAAAGCAAACGGGTCTTGGTAAAGACTTCTCAAATCCGTTGATGGCTGATAGTTTGCCCAAAAATATATGGTTATCAATTCACCATGTTTTATTATGAAGAATTAGCTATTCCGAGGCAAACGGCAACCGGTAAAGAATCATTAAATCCGTTTATGGCTGGTAGTTTGCCAAAAACTATACATTTATGTAATTCACCTCAAAGTGAAAGTTTATTAAAGAATTAAAAGATTTAGTTTCCTTATACATTTATGTTTTCCCTTGTAAATCTAGATGGACTCTACTATATAAAGAGATCCTTAGATATTGTTTTAGGTGTACCAAAAAGTGTGTGTGTGCACCAAAGGTGTAAAACGTATGTGTGTGGGTTGACAAGTCCCACAGAAAGATGTAGATGCTAGCATGTGTGGTGTAGCCCCAAGATCATTAGTTTGATCCTGTTGATGTAACCATCTTATCATTGATCAAGTAAGATTAGGGATTGTAGTAGTCATTGTATAAAGATGATGATGAAACCTTGTTAGGCAATAATGAAGAATGTTCTTAATGTTTATTCCTGCTGTGCATTCTATTGTTCTTTGTTATTGTTCGTCCTAGGTTAAAGTTCTAATCAAACTGAGCTTTAAATGATCGTATGGTTTTGACAATTGGTATCAGAGCTCGTGGCTCGTGATATAGGACTAAACAAGGTTGTTATGTGTCGTGTTCTTGAAGAAAAAGAAGAAACAAATTTCTGTTTGATTAATTGGCAATTTTGGTAAAGATTAGGGCTTTTGGCAAACCTTAATTAGACAAGAACAGGAATTCGTTTAATGGTATTGAAGACACAAGGTTGTTGATTCGTTCGTGGACAAGAAGTAAACAGCAAAGATCGATTCTAAGGGTTCCAAGACAATTATAGCCACACTACCACTTACAAACACCCCCACCCCCCCCCCCCCCACCATCCCTTTATTAGTCGCTTTTCCATAAACCCACCTACATATCGTCCCCGCATCGCGCCTCCCCCCCCGGTCCCCCCAACCTTTATCCCGATCCCCCCCCCCCCCCCCCCCCCCCCCCCCCCCCCCCCCCCAAATATTAATGTGTGTTCAAGATCAGGAATTCGTTGCTTGGATGCTATGCATAATCCATGTAAATGCTTGGTAAAGGGTTTGAGTTTTTAATCATCAAGGTATGTGGACGTCTTTGTAAAGTAGATGGTTGATAGGTTGCTGAAACGAAAATATGCATGATCTAATTGGATTGAATGGTTCATCGATCTCAAGGATACAACGCATTAAGGCCTTTGGTGTCATCATGATGTATTCATCGCTGCTAAGAATTGATCATCAGAATAGATGATAATGGTATGTTTTAATTCGAAAATCGTTGGCTGCTTGATGTTTATCTTATGTTTAGGGTTTTGAACATAAGTTAAAAGTACTGCTTCATAATATTAATACTGCTTGGTTTAAGAAGTTTGTGCTGCTATTGGGTTCGAATATAAATATTAACAGGTTGTCGACAACAAGAAAAGAAGAAAGTTGTTGTGGTTGTGTTCGAGTTTAGAGGAAAAGAAGCAGCAGTAATAGGTTAAAGGAGTATGTGCTAAAAGTTAACCTAATATATGGTGTGTATATGGGCTGAATCAATGACTAGCAACATAGGCCGGTTATTGTTTTCATATATGTTGGACGTCGTATTTTGAGTGTTGGCAGACCGGGATTGTTTGATGAATGTGGGCCGAGTATAGGTTTGTATATTGCTATTATTGGTTTTAGAAAAGTAAAGTTATACTGCTCATATACTTAATGTTGTCAATATACGATTAGTACTGCTAGTGTGATTTTAATACTGCTATAGTAAAACAGTAAGTTATTACTGTTAGCATTGTTACATTTGAACAGTATTAAGATACAACTGCTAGCTTTAACTGATATCGGACAACAAAGATTATTTTGGTTCAATATAAGGTGACAAAGGGTAATTTTGGTTATTTGTTACACACACAGGTTCAAGAGGTATTTGAGACATATTTAAATGTTCTTAAACGTTTAAAGGCTTGTTTTTGGATTTCTTGGTTTAATTGATTAAAAATATTATTGTTTATCACCTATTTGAAGATGAAGTGGAATTATTTGGGTTTGTGTTCCTATCATATCTCATATGGCTTACAACATTTGGAGGTAACTTGATCATGCTTAGAAACGATGTGACGAAGACTTGACAAATCTAGCAAAGGTGTGTGATTTTTCTTATGGTGCTCAATGCTCACATTTGCTATCACTTTGGTTATGTATCTCATAGAAGATGAGGATAATTGTCAAGAGATTGCGGTTTCCTTATACATTGGTTTTGGGTATACGTTCAAAGTCACGTGGATAGTACAAGATATAAGACATAAGTTTGGGTTATTCTACTTCAACATCAAGTTCGTAATACTTAGTTTTCTTCATCAGTAATCATTACATAGAGCCTACATTCAAGAAATGGTTAACATATGGGTTTCAAGGGAAGCTTAATGTTAAAATGTTTAACCATTTACATGTACCATATAAGGTGAAGGTTTTTACTACTGCTAGTTATTATTGCTACTACTAGTTTAAGTTTCTACTGCTCAAGTTCATTTATCTTAAAGGCGCGTCATGGAGGGTAATTTGAGTTGTTGAAGGCTGGATTAGAAGTGTGATAGTGGTTTGTGGTTGTCGAAATCAAAGTTGCATACTTTAGTCCCCTATTTGATTATGACAAAAAGGGGAAGAAGATTTACAAAGAAGATGTGCAACTTACAGATTCTTGGTGGAATTGCATGAATTAAGGGGAAGTATGTTTCATTCATATATTAACTTCAGGGGAAGTTTGTGCTTATTTGGTTTTGTCATTATCAACTAGGGGAAGATTGTTGAGAAATATATTTTGAGTTGATAAGACAAAACGATGAACGAAAAGGAAACAAGAGGGACTTAAATGACAATTATGGAATTCTACAAGCTGGTGGAGGATATTCTACAAAAGATAAAAGATTCCAAAAGATATGATTCTTAAAGATAAAGAATGGATAGTATTTCAAAGAATTAAAAGATTTAGTTTCCTTATACAATTATGTTTTCCCTTGTAAATCTAGATGGACTCTACTATATAAAGAGATCCCTAGATATAGTTTTATGAGTGTCAAGATGTAAACACCAGGAAAAGTGTGTGTGTGTGTTCTAGGCATCAAGTCCTTTAAGTGGACGCCTAGGGTTTGGATGGTTTAGCCTCAAGGATCTTTGATTCCTTGTTATAGTTTAGATAACACGTTCTACCATTGATCAAGGTAGGATTGGGGCTTGTAGTAGTCATTGTATAAAGATGATGATGAAACCTTGTTAGGAAATAATAAAGAATGTTCTTAATGTTTATTCTACTATGCATTCTATTGTTCTTTGTTATTGTTCGTTCTAGGTTAAAGTTCTAATCAAACTGAGCTTTAAACGATCGTATAGTTTCTACAATTTTGTGTGGAAAACTTTGGAGGATCGAACCTATTCTTTGTAGCTGAGTTTTTAGACAACTTTTAGGGTTTTATAACCCTTGTGTAACCACCATAACTCCTTGTTCATTTGAAGTGAAGTTCTCATTCCTTTTAATCTTTTGATATGTCTATGTATTGTTTGATTAATTATTCTTCGCTTTCAATTAACATGCTTGGATAAATATAATTTGTGTTTGCTTATGATTGCATGAAACCTAGTTGTTTATCTTTTCTTATTGCTTCTTGTTAATAATGCGCGCGTTAGGCTTTAGAAAACTAGCTTCTTAATTGCATAGCGAAGACGTCTATGGAAACACGGCTAGGTTAGAGGATACCCATGCAATAGTCTTTATACTACCTTGCCATTTGGGTAGATTCCGAGTTAGGTGTTTAATTATTTAAATGCTTACACATTCTATTACGAGGTTGACGGGTAATAAAATTAGAAAAGACAACTAGCGAGTAGTGCATGATTAGGTAAACACATTTGTTTAACCATATGAGTTTTCTATCACCTTTACTTTTCTGCAATTAGTATAGAATTAGGAGTAGTTAATTAGTTTAATCAAAACCCCCTTCAAACCTGAGATATTACTTGCTTTCATAAAATATAAAAAAATCAAAAACACTCTTCTCTCAACCTCTAGACCTTAGTGACCATACGATTCGAGCCTACCCAAACTATTCCCCTAGAGAACGATAATAACCTCCTGAATCTTGCCTATACTACACTACAACATTTATGTACACTGCCTAGGAGGGTTGCAAAACTTCAGTTTGCAATCACCCGCACATCATTTTCATACAAATAGGATTGTTATTCTGTAAATAATCCTTGTAAATAATTTGATTTATTCAAATATGAATTAAATTGTGGAAAGTTAATCTTGTGTAAATATTTGTTTAAACTCCATGTAAGTTTTTTAAGTCTTAACTATTTTAAACCACATTTGTTTAGATAATCTTAGTTGTTGTTAAGATTTCAATCTTGATCTTATGATCTTATGATTTTACAATACTGTAAAGCAAATAAGATCCGGATCCTACATAGGATCTTTGCAAGTTTAAGATTTTATAGGATCCCGGCCTTGACCATAAGATCTTAATATTTACTCCGATCCGATCTTACCTTTCTCGGATCACAAACTAAAAAACTTACAAATTTATGGGCTATGTTTTGTGGGATTTAATAAACAGCATGTTAATCATTATAAACATTTCACAAATATAATTTAGGATAAACATTCATATAAATTTATGTTTATGATATATAATAATATGTAGATTTTAATAATATAACAAAGACTATTAAGAAAATGACATTTTAGTAGGATCTTAAGATCCCGATCCGACCTTGTGATCTCGATCTTGCAAAAATGAAAACGATCCATAGTAGGATCTGAATCTTGAAAACCTTCATGTAAACACTTTAAAAGGACAACATGTTAAAAGAAAAAAAATAAAAAGTTGATGCCTAGCTAGGTTTGTTTACAGGATTAGGTCGCAAAAACGAAATATTTATCTTACAAAAAAAGTTATAACTTGTTCACACTTCGGATCTTTCATAGAAGCAAAAAGATTTATTAATATCTTGAATGGATTGGCTTGTTCCATTTAATTGTACTCTTATATCTTTATCTTATAACATGTGATTTTTTACTTCTAAGATAACATTAATAAGATCACCTGCAATGGTGATACCGGACATGCATAGTGCAAGGCCAGAACATGTTGATGTCCACTATGAACCCCTTCCTTAAACCATGCCTTATAATAAGATTTTAGAGGTGATTTGGAGAGATAATTGACCCATATGAAATTTTTTCTATGTGTTAGCATATTTGGAGGTATGTTTTTGTTTAAGTGTGTATGTGTTTATGGTTGATTTTGTTGGGAATAAAGGCTTCTCAAGTTTCTACTGCTGGTTGAAGAAGCTACTGCTGGTGAAGATTAGAGAAAACAGTCTAAGTCATTAGTAATGTTAGTGTAATAGTTAGTGTTGCCAGTACAAAGTGTTAGTATTGTCAGTTGATTAGTACTGTTAGTTATAATAGTTAGTACTGTTAGTTATATAGTTAGTACTGCTAAAGTGATATGCATGAGATATATTAGGAATAGATATGCAACTTGATACTAGAGTAAATTATCAGCTAGACCGACTGGTTCTCTACGATGTATAGCTACAGATAGGCGTCTCTTTGCGTGTCTCGCTTTCCCCCGCTCTACTCCTTGCTACTACGGCCACGTCATGTTTCTGTATAGAAATATGATCTAGTAGGGACGCAAGTCAAAAGTTCAGACAGGACTAACCCATGCATAAATAAGATATAAGTATACTAACTATTGGAATAGATGATTTTTCATTTCATTTTTTCACCATATGTGTGTGTATTCTTTAGTTGTCTAATGGTTATTCTGTAACTTTGAATTTGTGTTTAAATTATTGAAAAAAGTTTAGCAAGGTGATTTGTATTTCTCATTTCATGTTTACTTTAGATAGTATATTACAAACTAATTTACGCCATCATACAACCCCCTATAGTTTGTCCGTATTCACAATCATTGGTTGTCGTATTTCTCATAGTGTCTTGATCTATCCAACATAAAATACTGCTTCTTACAAGCTAAGCAAGATCTATTCTAAATGGCATCAAAACAAGTTCGTATCGAGGCTTGTGTCAAGACACTTTGATTAAGAAGAACACTTTAACTCTACATAAAGTTTTCATAATCAAAGGAAGATGGAAATCACAGTCAGAAACTACCCAAACGGTGTCTGCACTAAAACTTCCAGTACTCAAAACTGGGGAGTATGATCTATGGAGCATAAGGATGGAACAATACCTTACTTTCACTGATCATGCCCTTTGGGAGGTAATAGTAAATGGTGATTTAGTTTCACCAATTGCATCAGCTAGTGCTGGTGCTGAAGGTCCTATTCCTTTCCTAAAACCTGTTTGAACAAAGCTAGCATGGTAAAAATGGAACTAAAAGCACACAGCACTCTTATGCTAGTCATACTATTGACACCTACCGAAGTTTCATTGCCTGCAAGGATGCAAAGTCCTTATGGGAAGCTATCAAGAATAGGTTCAGAGGTATCAAGGAATCAAAGAAAATGCAGAAGACCATTCTCAAGAAGAATTATGAAAACTTTACTGTCTCAAGTCAAGAAGGACTAGATAAAACCTATGATAGGTTTCAAAAGCTTTACTACATTAAGTCAAGGTCCTATTACTCTATGGTGAAGTTATCTCTTAGGATGATGCAAATCTGAAGTTGTTAAGAATCTTACCATCAGCTTAGAACAATATTGCTTTAATCATGAGAAACAAATCTGATCTAGATACATTGAGCATGGATGATTTATATAATAATCTAAAGGTGTATGAATCTGAGATCAAAGGCAAATCAAGTTCAAGCTCAAATTCTTAGAATGTGGCTTTTGTTTCCTCAGATAACTCTAGCAGTACTGATGAAACAGTTAATACTGCTCATGGTGTTTCTGCTTGTGTAGTTCTTTCTAAGATCAAGCTTCTACTGCTTCATAATGATTTGATGTATGTTTTCTTCTTTTGGCTAACCAGTCCATCAACTCAGTTAGTCTTATGAGATTTGAACTGGAATAATGCTGATGATCTTGAAGAAATGGATCTCAAATAGCAAGTGGCAATGCTTACCATGAGAGTTAAAAGGTTCATAAAGAAAATATGAAGGAAGATAGATTTAAATGACAAAGAGACTGTTGGCTTTGATAGGATAAAGGTTGAATGCTACAACTTCCATAGGAGATGTCATTTTGACAGAGAATGTAGGGCACCAAGGAATCAGGAGAACAGAAATAAAGATGATTTAAGAAGGAATGCACTAGTGGATACATCTACTACAAATGCCTTGGTTGTTCAAGATGGGATAGGTGGTTATGAGTTGGAGCCTTTCAGGCTAGAGAAGCAATCAAAAAAACTTTGCTCTTTAATGGGGGGGGGGCCCTATACATCAATGTTCATTAAGTTCATCAAGATCAGACTCTGAGGTATATACTTGCTTTAAAAATTGCTTAAAATCGTATGAATCTCTTCAAAAACAATATGATCAAACAGCGTGAAGCTCTTAATAAATCTAATCTAGAAATTATAGGTTATCAAAATAAGATTAGAATCATTAGCAGTCTAGGATAGTTGTTCATGAAAAGAATGAAGTGTTTATGAAGGGGAGGGGGGGGGGTAAAAGGGGGGGACTATTGCATTTTTAAAGGTATGATGTCCAGTGAAAGGGATATTTCTATCAAAGACCGTACAAAATTAGTTAGAGAGTTTTAAAAGAGAAAGATGATTTGAAACTATAAACATAGAAAATTTCGAAGAAAGAATCATCAAAGAATTAACTAAACTGATTCTAATCAAATAAGTGCTAAAGACAAAACTAGTCTTGGTTATGATAGTCAAATGAATAAGAGTGAAGTAGTTCATAGTGTGTTTAACAGTAGAGAAAATGATGTGGATGATAGTCCAGTAAATAATAGATTCAAAATAGGTAAAGGATTTCATGCAGTTCCCCCTCCCTACACTGGGAACTACATGCCCTCAAGACCTGACTTATCCTTTGCTGGATTAGATGATTCTGTCTATAAGACTAAAGTGAGTGAAACTGAAACTAGTATATCTAAGACTAGTAAGGATATTGTAGAAAAACCTAAAATTGTTAGGCCTAGTGCTCCTATCATTGAAGAATGGGACACTGATAGTGATAATGATAGTGTGTTTAGACCTAAATCTGATCAGACAAAACCAAAGTTTACTAAAATCAATTTTGTCAAATCTGGTAAGAATGTGAAATCTGTTAATAAGGAAAACACACATAGGCAAGTAGAGTATCCTAGGAAAAGTCAAAGTCCTATGGATAATAGAAGAAACTGGAATGGGATGATGACTCAAAAACTAAGGAATGGTTTTGAGTTTATAAAGAAAGCTTGTTTTGTATGTGGGAGTTTCAACCATTTAATCAAAGACTGTGATTTTCATGACAATAAAATGGTAGATAAACCAGTGTTGAATAATAAGGGAAGGGTTACTGGTTAAAGGGAAATTAGACCAGTATGGAACAATGCTCAGAGGGTGAACCACCAAAATAAACTGACTCACCCACATCCTAAAAGGAATTTTGTTCCAACAGCAGTTGCAACAAAGTCAGGACAAGTACCAGTTAATGCTGTTAAGCAAAGCTCTCCAAGAGCAGCAACATTAATTAGTACTGCCAGGCCTGTTAATATTGTTGCCCCTAAACTAAAAGTGAATAATGCATTACCCACAACATATTCTTATTTTAAAGCACATTCACCAGTAGAAGGGCTTTAAACTAAAAATCAGCAGCTAAAACCAATAATTTTAATGAAAAAGTTAATACAGCTAGGGTTAACAATGTAACTATTGCTGGGCCAAAAGTAGTAGTTAGTGCTGCTGAGGGAAATGGGGAAAATGTTGTTAAGTCCTCAGCATGCTGTATTTGGAGACCAACGGGAAATGTTATCGACCATACCTCCAAAGACAGTGGATCATACATGCTTAAAAGATTTGACTATGTTGATCTACAAGGCAGACTCAAGTCAGTAATGGCTTGGGTCCCCAAGAGAAACTAATCCTCTTATTTTGAGTGCAGGGTAATCCACAATATACTTTACAGGATCAAGGGATTTTTGACAGTGGATGCTCTAGGCATATGACTGGAAACAAGTCCTTCCTTACATATTATCAAGAAATTGATGGTGGATTTGTTACATTTAGAGGAAGTCCTAAAGGAGGTAAAATTACTAGAAAGGGTAAAATTACTAGAAAAGGTAAAATTAGGACTGGTAAATTAGACTTTGAAGATGTATACTTTGTAAAGGAACTTAAGTTTAAACTTTTCTCTATCTCATAAATGTGTGACAAGAAAAACAATGTTCTTTTCATTGAGACTGAATGTCTTGTTCTATCTCCTGACTTTAAGCTACTTGATGAAAGTCAAGTCTTGCTTAAAGTTCCCAGACATGACAACATGTACAGTTTGAACTTATAGTGTGTTCCTCAAGAGGTTTGACTTGTTTATTTGTAAAGGCTACAATAGATGAGTCTAATTTATGGCATAGGAGGCTTGGTCATATAAACTTTAAAACTATGAATAAACTTATGAGGGGAAACCTTGTAAGAGGATTGCCTTCAAAGCTTTTTGAAAATGGACCCTACTTGTGTTGCTTTGTCAGAAAGGGAAGAGCAACACAAAGCCTCTTGTTAAGGACCAGCTTGTGAGCTATTAGCAACCCTTTACAAATGTTGGCATATTGGACTTATTTGGGACCAAACATTGTAAGGAGTATCATCACAGAATGTTGCCTTCTTGTCAAGATGACTTTAGTTAGGTTAGGGTGGGTTTTCTTTTGGCCCACTAAAGATGAGACTAGTGGGATCCTTTAAAATTTTATAACTGGCATTAAATACAAAATAAATCATAAGGTTAAAATCATTCAGATGTGACATGGAACTGAATTTAAAAATAATGATAAATCAGGTTCTGTGGATGAATGGGATTAAGGAGGGAATTCAGTCTTGCCAGAACTCCCCCACAACAAATTGGAGTGCTGATAGAAATAATACGACATAATAGAGGCTGCTCGGGACTATGCTAGCAGATTTCACTCGTATCTACTTCATTTGGGCTGAGGCAGTTAATCTGCTTGCTATTTCAGAATAGGGTTTTAGTGCACCCAAGCCTCACAACAAGACACCTTATGAAATTTACATGGTTAGACCACCTAGTATACGTTTTATATACCTTTTGGGATGGTCCTGTGACCAATCTTAATACCTTAGATCCCCTAAGGCAAATTGGATAGGAAGGCTGATGAAGGGGTTTTAGTTGGTATACTCTATAAATAGAAAGGCTTTAGGGTATAAAACACCTAGAACTAGGAAAAAGTAGAGGAGATCATGCACATAACCTATCTTGAAGGACGAAACCCAATGTTGCAGGGGAGTTGGACCAGATTGGCTCTTTGATATGATTTACTAACAAACTCTATGAATTATGGCCTGTTTTCGCAAGGAATCAAAACTAATAGGAATGCATGGTATTAAGGATAATTTTGATGCTAGTACCTACTCAACATTTGTACTAACTACCATTTACTGTATGATAGTCACAAAGCTTAGCGGATGCAGTTGTATTATGCTGTAAAATAGATTAATGAAAAACCAGCAAATTTAAGAGTGAAACGAAACATGGTCAGAGAAGGAAGATGAGCTTTCAATAAAGAAGGTGACCGAATGTGCAAGATTTTACGAAGTGAATTTGGATATTTGATTTTTTAACAGAGCATCTCCTAAACCCAAATATACACCAACCCCCCCCCACAATCAAAGTTATGCTACTAGCACTAACAGAGTTTCTACTGTTAGTCCATCTGTTAGTGCTGCTGGGAAAAGTTTTGATAATGCTAATGATCTTCCAACTGATCCTCTTATGCCTGATTTAGAGCTAATGTTTGATCTTCTAACTATGGTATCTTTAGTGTGTATGCATATGATGCTGATGAGTGAGGGTTCAGAGGCTGCCTTTAACAACTTTGGAAACAATCATGAATGTCGTCTATTCCCATGACCCGAATAACAAGGATCATCTTAAAGACCAGATCATTGGAGACATAAATTCAGCTACTCAAACAAGGGGGATGACCAAGATTTTTGAAGAACATGCTTTGGTCAGTTACATTAATAAGTAGAGAAGAACAAATCACAAAGTTTATCAATACTGCTTATTTGCCTGTTTTCTCTCTCAAAAAGAACCCAAGAAGGTGATTCAAGCTTTGGATGATCCAAGCTGGATAGAAGCAATGCAAGAGGAGTTGCTACAGTTTAAATTGTAGAAGGTTTGGACATTGGTTGATTTACCACACTGCAAACGAGAGGCATTGGAACCAAATGGGTCTTTAGAAACAAGAAAGATGAGAGAGGAATTGTTGTTAGAAACAAGGCAAGACTGGTCGCACAAGGTTACACCCAAGAAGAAGGAATTGATTATGATGAGGTTTTTCCTCCTGTTGCTAGGATAGAAGCAATTAGGTTATTTTTGGATATGCATCGCTTATGGGGTTTATTGTGTACCAAATTGATGTGAAGAGTGCCTTTTTATATGGTACTATTGAGGAGGAGGTGTATGTGTGCCAACCTCTTGATTTTGAAGATCCATAGTTCCTTGATAGAGTTTATAAGGTAGAAAAAGCTTTATATGGTCTACATCAAGCTCCTAGAGCCTGGTATCAGACTTGTCTACCTACTTATTGGAAAATGGATTTAGAAGAGGCACTATAGATAAGACTTTATTCATCAAGAAGGACAAAGGTGATATCCTATTAGTGCAAGTATATGTTGATGACATCATCTTTGGGTCTACAAAGAAGTCTTTATGTGTTGAGTTTTTGAGTAGTTAACACTCTCCTTTTATTTGATGCACATGAGATTCCAGATGAGTTCTATGAGGGAGCTCACTTTCTTCTTAGGGTTACAAGTAAAGCAGAAAGATGATGGAATCTTCATCAGCCAAGACAAGTATGAGGCTGATATATTGAAGAAGTTTGATTTTGCTACTATGAAGACATCAAGCACTCCAATAGAGACTAACAAGGCATTGCTTAAAGGAGATAAGTGGAGGATGTGGTTGTTTCATTTTTAGATCAAAGATGGGATTAATGATGTACTTGACAGCTTTAGGCCTGACATATGTTTGCTGTTTGTGCTTGTGGCAAGTTCCATGTGACTCCTAAGTTCACCATCCTTTATGCAGTGAAGATGATCTTTAGATACCTGAGAAGGTCAGCACCCAAATTGGACTTTGGTATCCTGATTTTCACCATTTGACTTTGGAATCCTTTTGATAGTGTTATGCTGGGAGTAGCCTTGTCAGGAAAAATCAAACAAGAAGTCGTCAATTCTTGCAAAAGGTTTGATTACATAGCTATGATAAAAAAGCAAACTATAGTTGCCAACACATACTAAAGCAGAGTATGTTGCTGCTAATAATTGCTAGGACAGGTGTTGGTGGCCACACACCCAATCCATTCTTCAAAATCCAAATGCTTAATTATGGGTTCAATTTCATGAACACCAAGATCACATTGATAATGAAAGCACCATTTGTATTGTAAAGAATCTAGTGTTTCATTCTAAAACCAAGCACAGTGAAATAGGCACCATTTCATCTGACGATTCTTTATGAGAAGAGGCTCATTCAGTAAATTAAGATAACATAACAGATTCACAATTGTTGCTGATCTTCTCACAAAGGCATTTGATGTTAGCAGGTTTAACTTTTTGATTGCTAGCATTGGATTACTTAATCTCTGAAGATGTGGTTTGAAGATAGTATTAGTAATGAATTTGGAGTTAAAACTAGTGGTTGTAAAGTTAATGCTGCAAGGCAGGATTTGGTATTGCTAGGCGAAAGTTATTACTGCTAGGCAAAAGTTAGTACTGTTGAGCCAAAGTTAGTGTTGCTTATTACCGTTGGAGTTAATAACTGCTGAGCGAAATTCTTGGTTGGTAAACAGTTTCCTGCTATTCTAGGTTTCCTTTTTACCTATATAAGCGTATTTGACTACATCAAGATCATTCTAAAACTCTTGAATACTAAAACGCTCTTAAAATTCACAAACCCACTTCAATTTATCACCGACTCAATAAATTTATCATCAATTAATCATCTATAGCGGATTTGAAGTTTGTTGATCAACACAACATGGTCGCCTGCTTAGAGAATCAGACGGGAACGCTTATTTTCATAAGATAGTGATTTCTTACGGCTAGGCTCTGTACACTATGCTTTCCGGTAGTATCTACTATCTATGCTTTTAATTGAACAGTTTTGGACTATGCACATTCTTAAAAGTCAATGATTGTGAAGAAAATTCATGCCATAGGTGTGGTTAATCTATTAAGTTAAGGCTTTATGAAAATTCAGACAGTATTAAGTTATTCACTAATTGCTATAAGACCCCAGTACACTCAGGAACATGTCAGTAATGTCTGTTAATGCTCTCTATCAACCATGGAGAGCCATCTTGTCTATGATCAACATGTGCCTTATCAGAAAAACTGCTGGATATGACAAGCCAAGACATCCAGTGCTTCAGATACTTTGGGTTATCATTCATCGCTCCAACATCGATTATGCTGAAAGGATTTGGGAAGAGTTTGTTCAATCTATACAGACTTTTCTCACTAACAGGAAGAATCTAGCTATGGTTGCACGTGGAAAGAAGAAGACCGCTCATCTACTCATTCTAAGTGTCAGGTTCACCAAACTGATCATCTATCATCTGAGAACCAAGCACAACATTTACCCAAGGATTGGTTTGCCTCTTCACTACTCACATGAGGAAAGCATTCTGAACACTCTTAGGTTTGTTGGTGTAACACCCCCAAATCTGGGTAGCAGCGGAATGTTGAATATCCGAGGGCGTTACTTCATAGATCAATAGCACAAGATATGAGAACGACCACTAACGTGTCGTTTTAAAAAGATACATTGGATTAACAAAATACTTGCTCATTACATAAGCTCATGGCTTCAAATTGTTCGGCAATATAAGTAAAGATTTCGGTTTATAACAAATGTTCCCAAAATGTAATACGCCTAAATCTTTAGTATCGACTATTTGAAAGAGGGACCCCCAATATACCTTGGCACCTCATGCCTTATTGACCTGAGAAAAACATGCTTAAAACGTCAACATAAAGTTGGTGAATTCATAGGTTTATGTATGCAAAACTGTAGGACCGCAAGATTTCCAAGTGTATGATTAAGCAACAGATGCAAATATCATAAAAAGTGATTACGTTTTCCAAAGCTCATGACACTGAAGCTCGACATGTATGAATGCAATAAATTGCCAATAATGCCCATGAATGATGTTCTAACCCGAAACATCCCAAATCCGACATGTTATAACGTTCGTTCCTGGTGATAGCTAGTCACCCGAACGGGGATGTCAGTCCCAAATAGATCTACTCATAACATTCGCGCTTACAATCCAAAAATTAATAGTTCATGATAAAGGGCTCAGTGGGTTATCGCTACTTAGGCAAACACGTGATCATTGTATAAAATGTACACTTGCGTCCAATTTGTAAAACAAGCATGTTCTTACCCCAAAGATGTAAATCATTTAAGAAATTGTAAAACATGGGGCTATGTACTCACCTTAGAAGGTAGTCCTCGGGATGATAAATATATCCAAGTATAGCAGATGTAATCAACCGAAAATTACTAAGTTAAATACGGTCAAGATTCTTAGTCTATATATTTAGTCTAACGACTTAATGTATAACTAAAATCAATTGCTATTTTATATATATTGTTATCACTTGTGTGGTGGTGCACACGATTGTTGTATTTGTACTTACGCGATGGCTTTTGGGAAACGTATAAGCTTTGTTAATAAATATTCTTATTTATTAAGTCGTGTTCAAAACCGAATGATATCCGAATATATTATAAATTCGTCACCTCGTTAATTGTTTGATAAATTCCACTTTCATTCCTCAAAATACCCAAAAAAGATTTCCAAAATCCAAACACCCTTAGTTTATAAAATATACAATATTTACATTTTAAACCCTTAAGTTTCCATAATTACATTTTTTGGCCTCCAACTTTACGCAAGTTACACTTTAGGTCCCTTAATGTTGAAAATAGTCCCTTAGTTTCCAGAAATGGCAAAAATAGTCCTTATACTTGTTAAACTCAATATTGACAGTTTTGACCTTATAGTTTGCAAATTGACACTTTTAGTCCCTCAACTTGTAAAAATTGCATTTTAACTCCAATTAAGTTCTAACAAGTGACATTACATTTCTTTTTACACATTAAGCCGTGTAAGCAGTCCCTGCTTATAAATAAGGCACGGATTGAGCTTATTTTTGGCTTAATGACCTTATTGGCCTGTATAAGGTCCCAATAATGTTTAAAGGTCCAATTAAGTTTTAAAAAGCACAAAAGCCTTTGTTTAGCTTATTTAAGTTAGTTAAGCTGAAAATAAGCTCGGGAGAGCTTATTGAAGCTTATTCGAGCTTATTGGGCTTGTGAGCCCAATAACTCAAACTCGAATAGGTCTAAAAGGTCCATTAAGTATTTCTAACTTATTTTCTAGACTTATAAGCACATTAGGGTCTGTTTTAGGTTCGGCTTATTAAATAAGCAACTAAGCTTTCATTATTGGGCTGCTAGGCCCAATAGGAACCCGATTATGTTTTTAGTTGGTTTGACTTAGTCCATTTAGATCCATTAACATTTCTTAGGTCCATTGAGCCCGACAAAACCTTATAAGTTCACCAATAAGCCGATTAAGCTTATTGTGAGCTTATGGCTTGCGGTGGACTCGTTAGTGGGCTAATGAGCCCATTAAGGGTTCAGTTGGGTTCCAAATGACAAAGCAAGGTCCATGTAACCGAAATAAGCACTATAGGTCCTTCAATAAGCTTGTTGAGCTTATCATTAAGCCACGACCTCGTAAGGTAGCGGACTGTTAGGCTCTACAATGGGTTGTTAGGCCCAATGTGACCCAAAATGGTTACTTGGTCCACTAGTTTGGTTTCTAGGGTTTTACACCTCTCGTTAAGCACTTGTTAACATTTATTAATCGTGTTTCAACACATGCACTCATTAAATAAGCTAGTATACGTGATCCCAAGCCATGAGCTTTTGTTTTCACCAAAAGTTTACATATAACATTTATACATTTCGCATACACGAAATGTTTTTCATAGTGGTCACTTCCCTTGCATTTTAAATGGAATGACCTTGAGGCCCTTAATTAGAAACGAAAGTTCACCCTATTTTAGTTTCAATGTACCACCAACACAATCTAATGTTTGTTAACTATGGGTGCCTGAACCATGCATGGGTCGAACCATGCATGTTCATGCACACGCATATGTCCAAAAATAATTATTGCGTGACTCTATACATATACCATAGAAGATAACAAAATATGTATGACCTAACAGACTTAATGACAAGACTTACAATAGGTCCTAGAGCCTTAGTCGTGGATTATGAAGCACATACGAACGTATACACCCAAACGTGTATATAACCCAAGCTTCAAAGCTTATATACCCTAGTTCCTAGCTTGTGTTCCCTCTTTATGCCCTTATGCTCGACCTTAAAAGCTTCCTTGAGTCCTTATAGTAAATGTGGGTCGTGTTTGGATTCGGTTACAAGGTAGCCGAATGAAAATAGGGAGAAAGGGAGTTGGTTTATTTTGTGAGAGTGTTTAAGTGTTTAGGAAATGTATCAAATGAACTAGTGAGTGTGTATTTATAGGCATGAAGCTAGTTAGCTCTCCTTGGTTCTCTCTTGACTAGAAAACGAGCCAACATAGTGGTTTTAGGGAGTTCTAGTTAATCACACATGGTTTTCTTAATAAACCACCAAGTACAAGCTTTAATTAGCTAAGGATGTACAAGATTTAGCTAGATTAGGAAATCTTAAGGATTTGTGTGCTTGTTTCTTGGTTAACCGCGGCTAGAAAAGGCAAGGAAAGGGTTCAATGGTTATTGCCCAATGTGTAATAGGTTAGAGGAGACATTAGGTACTAATCTTTATCCATTGTGTAATAAGCCTAACTAGGAACATTAAGTACTAGTATTAATTAAACATGGTTTGTACAAGTACTTAAGGATTTATAAGAAGATTTTTCTAGTGTGTTTTGGTGTATATCAGGCCATATAGCTTATTAAGATAAGAAATTGATAGTTTTTGTGTTTAAGGATCAAACATGGGTATTGGTTTGAGTCTAGGTAAGTCTTGGTATTTCTGGGGTGTGTCCGAATGTATTTTATTGCGAAACATAACACTTTTACGTGACCGATAAAAATAAACTACGCAAAGTTAATAATTATATATTACTTGATAGATGTAAACCTTAATTTATTTGATGACCGTTTACATTAAATGATTATTTCTAGTCTACGCGATTTATTTTAAAAGTTAATTTA
This sequence comes from Tanacetum coccineum, assembly GCA_026074375.1. Taxonomy (NCBI): domain Eukaryota; kingdom Viridiplantae; phylum Streptophyta; class Magnoliopsida; order Asterales; family Asteraceae; genus Tanacetum; species Tanacetum coccineum. The sequence continues at coordinate 49,049 of BQNB010008594.1, read as the reverse complement.
AAAGTAACCGCGTATCAGACCAAAATAAATAGTGACAAATAATAGGAGTCGTAAAATGACCTGAAATTGAGAAATGTTACAGTCTCCACCCGTTAAAAGAGCTTTGTCCTCAAAGCTTAAGACCTTGTAGTGGATGACGAAGCCCGTTTTGTGAAAAGTTGTAGGTATTTTTGTTTGAACGAATCTTCACATTCCCAGGTGAACTCAGGACCTCTCCTGGAGTTCTAGCGAACCTTAACCAATGGTATCCGGCTTCGCTTCAATCATTTGATCTCCCGTTCCATGATTTCAACGGGTTCTTCTACAAACTAGAGCTTATCGTCAACGTGAATTCCTTCTAACGACATGACTAATGGTTCGTCAGCGTAACATTTCTTCAGATTAGACACATGGAAAGTATGATGAACTATGCTCAACTCTTGGGGAAGTTCCAGTTTGTAGGCAACTTTCCCAACCTTGGCTAACACCTTGAAAGGTCTGACGTATCTTAGATTCAGCTTGCCCCGCTTACCGAATCGCACAACCCCTTTCCATGGTGAGAACTTGAGCATAACCCTATCCCCAACTTCGTACTCCATTGGCTTCAGCTTCCTATCAGCGTAGCTCTTTTGTCGATCCTGCACAGCTTGCACCCTTTGCTTGATCAGGACGATCTTTTCTGTTGTTTCTTGGATTAATTCTGGACCAGTCAATTGAGCTTCCCCAACCTCAGCCCAACACACCGGTGATTGACATTTTCGACCATACAGTGCCTCATAAGGTGTGGCCTTTATGCTAGAGTGATAACTGTTGTTATATGAAAACTCAGCTAGTGGCAAATACTTAACCCAACCCTTGCCAAAATTGATCACGCAAGCACGTAGCATGTCCTCAAGAGTTTAAATAGTTCTCTCACTCTGGCCGTCAGTTTCTGGATGATACGTAGTGCTCATACTTATATCTGTACCCAAAGCTTTCTGAAATGATTTCTAGAAATTGGACATGAATCTCCCATCACGATCACAGATGATTGACACAGGTATTCCATGTCTTGCTACTATCCTGTTTAGGTACAACCTTGCCAACTTGTCTAATGGGTCATTCTCCCTTATTGGCAAGAAGTGAGCAGATTTTGTAAGTCGATCAACAATCACCCAGATGGTGTCAAAACCTTGTGACGACTTAGGAAGCTTGGTGATAAAATCCATCGTGATATTATCCCACTTCCATTCGGGTATAGCTTTTTCATGTCTTGGTACATCTTTTCGAAACCGGGATGGATAGAATATTTTAACTTATGGGACTCGTGCATAATCACGGATCTTAAGTCACAGTAGCAAGGTAACCAACTTCTGCCGTTTAAACATAAAGTTCCGTCGGTATCCAAGAGAGAAAGAGAGCCAAGAGGTTATTATCCATTGTATATTAAGAGCTAATTAGAGATATTAAGTACATGTTTTAATTACATAGGATTTGTATATGTACTTAAGGAGATTTTAAGGATCTTTGCTAGTTGATTTTGCCTATGCGACGTGTAATATCAAAGAAAGACAAGACTTGAAATCTTATTAAGGTTATACAAGTACAAGGTTTAATTACCTTGAGCTGTACATGTGCCTAAGAAGTTTTAAGGATGTTCCTAGTTGGTTTAAACCGTACATCGGACCAAAATAAATATTGACGAATAATAGGTGTCGTAAAATAACCTGAAATTGAGAAATGTTACAGTCTTCACCTGTTAAAAGAGCTTTGTCCTCAAAGCTTAAGACCTTGTAGTGGATGACGAAGCCCGGTTTATGAAAAGCTGTGGGTATTTCTGTTTAAACGAATCTTCACGTTCCCAAGTGAACTCAGGACCTCTCCTAGAGTTCCAGCGAATCTTAACCAATGGTATCCGGCTTCGCTTCAATCGTTTGATCTCCCGTTCTATGATTTCAACGGGCTCTTCCACAAACTGGAGCTTATCGTCAACGTGAATTCCTTCTAACGGCATGATTAACGGTTCGTCAGCGTAACATTTTTTCAGATTAGACACATGGAAGGTATGGTGAACTCTACTTAACTCTTGAGGAAGTTCCAGCCTGTAGGCAACCTTTCCAACTTTGGCTAACACCTTGAAAGGTCCGACATATCTTGGGTTCAGCTTTCCCCGCTTACCGAATCGTACAACCCCTTTCCAAGGTGAGACCTTGAGCATAGCCCTATCCCCAACTTCAAACTCTATCGGCTTTCGCTTCCGATCAGCGTAGTTCTTTTGTCGATCCTGAGCAGCTTGAATTCTCTGCTTGATTAGGATGATCTTTTCCGTCGTTTCTTGGATCAATTCTGGACCAGTCAGTTGAGCTTCTCCAACTTCGGCCCAACACACAGGTGATCAACATTTTCGGCCATAAAGTGCCTCATACCCTAAACCTTATAAAATCAGTTATGACAGTTTTAACCCCTCTAGTTTGTAATTTACACTTTTAGTCCTCCAACTTTACACAATTTCGCATTTTACGTCCATTTAAGTTCTAACAAGTGGCAACAAGTTTTTTTAAAACGCTCCAAATAAGCAAAGCCAACTGATTTGGTCTTATTAAATAAGCTCGGATGAGCTTATTTAAGCTTATTGGGCTTATTAGGCCCGTTAAGGACCATTAAGCTTTTAATGGTCCAAATAAGTTTCCAAGAGTACATAAGCACTTGTCAATCTTAATTAAGTTATAAAAATCAACTTGGCTTATTAATAAGCTCGGGTGAGCTTATTTTGGGCTTATTGGGCTCGTTGGCCCAACAACCTTAACCGAATGCTAGCAAAAGGTCCATTAGGGTTTCTCTATTGATTTTAACTTATTTTCCATATTTAATAAGTTCATTTGAGTCTGTTTAAGCTGTTCTTAAATGTGGGCTTATTCAATAAGTCGTTAAGCTTTGTAAATGGGCTTATTGGGCCCGATATGAGTCCGAATAAGGTTCCTAATGGTTTTGGCTTGGTCCATTAAGGTCCATTAGTTATTCCTAAGTCCATTGGGCCCATCCAACTGTTATAAGTTCACCAATAAGCTGTTTAAGCTTATTGTGAGCTTATTGGCTTGCGTTGGACTCGCAAATAGGCAAACAAGCCCATTATGGGTTTGGCTAGGTTCTCTAATTAGTATTAGGGTCCATATATGTTTCAACTATGTTTGTATGACTCTCAATAAGCTCATAGAGCTTAGAAAATAAGTTGTGGCTCCCGAGGGGGCGTATTGGGAATGTTTGGCTTTGGATTGGCTAAAGGTCCAATAGGAGTTTAGCTTGAGCTGTTTATCATAATATGAGTTCAATAGATTTCTAGGTCCATTAATAAGGGGCTTGATATGAGCTTCTTATTATGCTATGGCCTCCACATGTTGGGCTTGTTGGCTTGGTTGGGCTCCGGGCTGTGCACTCTTGAGTATTTTACAAGCCCATTGTGGCCCATTGCTTCTCTAGTAACTTACGTGATTATTCGAAAAGGCCCTAGTGGTAAAAATGTCATGTATTTAGCTTATATACACGTTGTATCTTACATGCAAGTGTTTCTTAACGTCCCACATACGCTCCCAAGCACGTAATCATTTACTATTAAAAGTTTAGTTTGTGGTTTTCTTATAATGAACGGTTTTTTTTCTAAGCTTTGCTCGTTGATAAGCCATGTTACATGTTTTCTTAACATTCCAACACCACACAAGTTTGAGTTCATGTAATATACGTGCGTGTGACACGCATGGGTTGAACTATGCGTGTTCGTGCCCATGTAAACTCGTAAATTACATGACGACGTGACTTATATGACTAGGTGTCAAAGAAAATAAATGAAGTATGAAATGTACAAGTTTAAATGTGACTTACACGGGTCCTAAGACTTGGTTTTGAGTTTTGGATGTGTAGGATGGTTAAACCCAAAGGTTTCTACCCGATCGTTACTCCATGTATTATTGCCAACCCCTTAGCTTGGGTGTACCCTTAAGAGCTTGTTATATAACCTTTGTTGTGTTTGTGACTTTCGGAGCGAAGTAAAGGATGTGTTTGTTTGCGTCTTATGTCAGTACCAAGAGAAAAGGACTCAAAGGGTAGAGAGTGTTTAGTATATTGTTGAGGTAGTTGCAAGAGTGTAATATGGTGAATATGAGTGGGTATTTATAGGCAAAGTGCTAGTTATATGTCTTTAGTCACACAAACAAACCAAAACGGCCTAGGATTAGTAGTTTTTACAAGTTTCTAGCTAACTACACATAGTTTTGTTAAACCACTAAGTATAAGTTTTAATTAGAGGATTTTGGTACAAAAATTGCTAAGATATTGGAAATCCTATGGATTTTGTGCATATACATGCATGTAGTCGTGGCCTAAGGGACAAAAGAGAAGCTATTTGGTTATTATCCAATGTGTAAAGGCTAATGGGAGACATTAAGTACCAACCTTAATTAACCAAGTGATGTACATGTACTTTGGAAGATCATTAGAATATTTCTAGGTGTGTTTATATATATATATATATCCGACCATAGTGGGTATTTAACACAAGAATTGGTTTAATTTTGTGTTAAGGTTTTAAAAGTGGGTATTGGTTTGAGTCTAGGTAAGTCTAGGTATTTTCGGGGTGCGTCTGAATGTATTTTATTGCTAAACGTAAGCCTTTTACGTGACCAATAAAAATAAAAAACGCAAAGTTAATAATTATCTTTTATAATTATAATATTACATGGTTGATGAAAACCTTTATTTAATATGATGATCGTTCTATATTAATTGATTTATTTTCTAGTCTACGCGTTTAGCTTAAAAGTAACATTAAAAGCAAACGCGTATCAGACTAAAATAAATAGTGACGAATAATAGGAGTCGTAAAATGACCTGAAATTGAGAAATGTTACATCATTAAGCAGAAGTGGGTGAAGGGTTAAGACAACCCACTGATCCCCAACACACATCCACAATTGTATCACTATCTAATCTTGAATCAATCACTGTTCTATCACAATCTTAACCCAAAAAGACTCAAAAAACCTAGGAAAGCCAAAAGGACCACTAAGATATCTCAGTCTAGTAGACCTATTCACCTTGTTGTAGATGAGACTGTCTATAAGGAGTGGGAAGACAGAATGGAAAGGGCTGTCACTACTGCTTCTAGCTTAGTAGCAGAGCAGGACAGTGGTAACATTAATAGGACCCAATTCATGGCAACACTTAATGAATCTTTTCTTCAGGAAACTGGTTCAGGTAGTGGTCCCAGGTGCCAAGATACCATATTAAGGGTGCAGAAGCTCAAATTAGGTTTGAGGCTGCATCTAAACAGTCCAATGACCCACCTCTCTCAAGAGTTAACACACTTGGAAGTGGGGAAGACAACATGAAACTATTGGAATTGATGGAACATTATACAAAACTGTCTGAATTAGTGAGAAAAAGAAAAGAGAGAATAGTGGAACTGGAAAATACAGAAAGAGGGCTTGTTGTGTTAAAACGAAAGCGGATAAAGTGAATTGGTGAGAAAAAGAAATGAGAGATATAGTGAGATTAAAAACAGAAAGAGAGCTTGTGAGAATCACAATTGATGATGAAAATGCTTTTTGGAAAGAAATTAGGGTTAATGCTAGTGTGTTAAAGTTAATGCTGCTCAGCTTAAAACTTAATGCTGCTAAGCTTAAGTTAATACTGTTAGACTTATTTACTACTTCTGTATTAGTTTTTGTAACTAGCATACACTTCTGCTGTTCAAGGCTTCGTTAATTGTGTGCCAGGCATAACTTACTACTGCTTGGGTTAGTTTTACTGTTAGGCTTAACTTAATGCTGTCCAATTAAGTTGAGTCTTAGTTATAATAAGCACTTCAAATGCTTATTTGATTTTCCCGACTTATTGAGTTTAGCACTTTAGGATTTTTCATTTTTCCTGCATTCTGTTTATCCTTAGCTATTTTTAGAAATTTTATAGGATTTTTAGCTTAAATTTTTATAATTTTCGTAAATTAATTTTGTTAAAAACTTTAAAAAATCATAAAAAATAGAAAAATAATTAAAAATAATAATTTTCTTTTTTATAAATTTTTCTTTTATCATATTCTTGGCTTAGGTTTGAAATTTACTTTCGTAGGGTTAATATTTTGAAAGTTCATTTTTTAAAGAACAGGATTTCATTTCTGTTCTCGTTTTCTTTATTTTTTACTTTACGCACCCTCGGTTAGGATTTCCTTAGCTTTTTCTTACAAGTTAGTAATTAGGATTATGAAAAGTTAAAAAAATCATTTTTAGGTTTAATTTAGGTTTTAATTGTAGCATTTTTAATTCCTGTTTACGTTTTATGCTTACGTGTTTAATTGTTATTTTTTGTCTACTTATTTTCGTGCATTTATTTACTTGTCATTTACATTTAGTAGGATTTAGGAAACCAATTCAAAAATCTTTTAAACCATTCAAAACACACGATCACGAACTTAACCGATTCTCAATTCACGCTTCGTCGAGGGAAAACGACCCGGGAGGTTTTTGAGACTACTTTGGTTAAAAGTTTGTTTCTCGAACCCGACGGAAAATACTTACTATACTATTATTTGATATAATCCTTATATACTATATATATTTACGTATAGCGTATTCGGAGACGTATCATTATACCTTCCCACACCAAGAAGGTGTTTGCTAACATGAAGAGACCAGGAAAGGGTTTTTCTGGAAAGGTCACACCTCTATTTGAAACAATGATGGTTCAAGCTACTGAAGACATGGGTGAAGATTCAGCTGTTCCTACTGATTCTCATTCCACACCCATTCATACTCAACCATCTTCATCTAAACCTCAAAATAAAAAGTCAAGAAGGAAATAGAGGAAGGACAGTGGTCCTACAGAGCCTATCCATAATGAGGCTATCAATGAGGAGCATGTAGCTACCCATTCATGTGATCCACCTCAAAGTGGTAAGGATAGAATGCAACTTACTGAATTGATCGATCTTTGTACCCAATTACAATCAAGAGTTCTTGCTAGTCAAGCTTTGGAGATTGAGAGCTTGAAAATAAGAGTAAAGAGTTTGGAAATGAGAAGGAAGTCAAGAACACCAGGGTTCAAGAGATTAAGGAAGGTTGGTTCAGTTAGCAGGGTAGAATCCTCTAATGATGTTAGTTTGGGTGCTCAGGAGGATGCATCCAAACAGGGGAGGAAAATTGATGATCTTGATGCTGATGCAGAAGTGACTTTGGTGGATGAGACTCAAGAGATAAATGATGACAACCTGATGTTTGATACAGGTGTGTTGGAAGAGCAGGAAAAAGAAGTTGCTGAAAAGGAAGTTAGTGCTGCTGATCCAGTTACTACTGCTGGTGAAGTAGTTACTACTGCTAATGTTGAAGTTACTACTGCCAATGCTCCAACAACAACTATTGATGAGTTGACTCTGGCTCAGACTCTAATAGAAATCAAAGCAGCTAAACCCAAAGCTGTTACATCTGCTGCTACAACAACTACAACTACAAGACCCAAGGCTAGAGGGATTGTAGTTCAAGAGCCAAGTGAATTCAAAAAACATCATCACCTTTACAAGCATCACAACTTCCACAGGCTAAAGACAAAGGCAAGGCAAAAATGGTTGATCCTAAAAAACCTTTGAAGAAGAAAGATCAAATTGCAATGGAGGAAGAAGTTACTAGAAATCTTGAAGCTCAACTACAAGCTGAATTGGAAGAAGAAGAGAGGATTTCAAGACTAAAGGAAGAAAAAGCCAACATAGCTTTACTTGAATCATGGGATAAGCTATGATGGATGCTGACTTTTAATTGGCTCAACAAATGCAAACAAAAGAACAAGAATAGTTGAGTATTGAAGAAAAGTCAAAATTGTTTGTAGAACTCTAGGAGAAGAGAAAGAAACACTTTGCAGCATTAAGAGCTCAAGAGAAAAGGAGCAAGACACCAACTAAGGCACAAAAGAGAAATACAATGTCTACCTATTTGAAGAACATGGCTAGATACAAACACAATCAGCTGAAGAGCAAAAGTTATGATGAGATCCAGGAGATGTTTGATAAAGAGATGAAAAGGGTAAACACTTTTGTAGACATGAATATAGAGTTGGTGAAAAGCAGTGAGACAAGAACAGAAGGAAGTTCTAAAAGAGCAGGGGATGAGCTTTAATTTGATAACTCAAAGAAGCAAAAGATAGATGAGCATGTAGAAGCTGAAAAAGATGATGATTAAGAGAAGGCAGAGATGAAAAAGCATATTGAGATAGTTAAAGATGATGAGGTAGCAATTGATGTTATACCTCTAGCCATCAAACCTCCAGTGATTGTTAAATATAAGATTGTCAAAGAAGGAAAAATTGTATACTTTCAATTGATAAGAGCTGATGAAAGTTCAAAAAGATACTTATCAATGATCAAGATGCTTCAGAATATTGATAGAGAAGACTTAGAGACTCTCTAGAAGTTGGTTAAAGCTAAACATGGGAATACAAGGCCAGAGGATGAATATGAAAGAGTGTTATGGGGTGATATGAAGGTAAAGTTTGAACCTGACATAAAAGGTGAAGTATGGAGAAATCTACAGGGATACAAAGTGACTATTTGGAACCTGTTTGATACACGTGGAGTGCACTTTGTAAGGTTTAAGAATTTACATATCTTTATGTTGGTTGAGAAAAGATATCCCCTTACACCAATAACAGTCTCAAACATGCTGAACAAAAAGTTTCAAGCTAATCATTGGAATAAGATGTGCTATCAACTACTCAAGCTCATGACAAAGAAGGAAAAGGGTCAATGAAGTGTTTGAATACATCCTCCTGAGAGTGATGAAGACTTTTAATGAAGAAACTTAAAGATTCAAAAGTTGAACATCAAGTTTAAGGGAGGATTGTTAGGATTAAAAGACTTCAAGATGATTCTTTGAGTTACTACTGCTCAAGTATATATTAGTGATGTCAAGCATAACTTAGTGCTACTGGTAATACTAATGAAAATAATGCTAAGTAGTTAGTACTAGTAGTGTAAAAGTTACTACTGCTAGTTACTACTATTAGTATATATTAGTACTGTTAGCATAAAGTTACTGCTGCTAATAGAAGTTAAGTCTGCTCAGAGATGAAGACTGAAAATATACTAAGTAGTTACTACTGCTAGTACAAAAGTTAGTACTGCTAGTGTATGTTAATCATGCTAGAGTAAACTTCTAAGTGGTTAATACTGTTTGTGCTCAGTTACAACTGCTGAGTGATTACTACTGCTGGAAGGATTATGCTGACAGAGATGAGATCAAAGATTGATTGGAGAACAAGAATACTTACAAAGATAAGTATTAGTTATTTGTAAAGAAGATATGTATAACTTATTTGTTTAGGAGATTACGTTTGTTTATAGAAAAGATCAGGATAAGTTAGGAAAGTATTGTAAGCCTTGTAGGACTCTTTGGTGTATAAAAGGAGGTCCTAGGGCATAATGGTAGGTGTACATCTTTGATATTCATAGTTTCAAGTTTATTTTGTAACCCTATCACTATACAAAGTGATCGTTTCATATTGAGGCTGAAAGTTTAGTAAAAGTTTGTTTACTATTTCATTGTTTTTCTTAGTATTACAAGCTAGATTCCGCATAGTTTGTGATATTCTTAATCTTAGTTTCTACTATAGTTGTTTTGGATCTATCCAACACAACTAAGCTTTAACAAGCTAAGTAAGATCTGTTCAAAAGGGATCAACACCCGGTATTATTGATACGTACCTTGCCAACAAGATGAATGAAGCCGTAAAAACAGTTTTGCAACTACAGTCAGGCAGACTTAGAGACAAAGCTCAAGCTGAAAATGAAGACTTTATCAATAAACTTGATGAAAATGTAAAGAAGATCATCAAAAAGCAAGTCAAAGTGCAAGTTAAGTACCAAGAATTGAGAAGTCAGTAAATGAACAACTTAAAGCTGAAGTTCTGATTCGTTCTTCCAATAAAGCTAAGACATCATATGTTGTAGCAGCTAATTGATTTGAACTTGAGCTGAAGAAGATTCTCATAGACAAAATGGAGAATAACAAATCAATTGACAAAGCAGTTCCATAGAAGAATCTCTACAAAGCATTAGTTGACGCATATGAATCTAACAAAGACATTCTTGCATCATATGGAGATACTGTCACACTTAAAAGACGTCGAGATGATGAGGATGAAGATAAAGAACCCTTCAATGGATCAAACCAAGGGTCCAAGAAAAGAAGAGCTGGAAAAGAACCTGAGTTAACAAATGTACCAAAGGAGAAGACTTCCAAGTCAACTGGCATGTCTAAAGAAGGGTCCAAATCTCATCAAAAGTCTACTGGCAAGTCTGCTCAAGTAGAGGAACCAATATATGCTAACAAAGACGTGGAAGAACCCGCACATCAGGAGTTCAATACAGGATTTACTGAAGATCAACCTGTTGATGAGACCACTCAGCAGCCTGATTGGTTTCAGAAACCAACAAAACCTCCAACTCCCGACCGTGATTAGAACAATACTTTGCCTGCTAAACATGGACTAGTTCAACCTTGGATAAGCACTTTAGCTTAGAATGAAGATCCTCAAGAGTCATTTAATGAACTGATGGACACTCCTCTAGACTTCTCAGCATTCATGTTGCCTTGACTCAAAGTTGATACTCTGACTCCAGAATTATTATCCGGTCTAACATTCGAGTTAATGAAAGGTTCGTGCAAGAGTCTGGTGGAGCTTGAATATTTCCTTGAAGAATTCTACAAAGCAACTACTGATCAACTAGACTAGAACAACCCCAAAGGACAACAATATCCACATGATCTTTGCAAGCCCTTACCATTGATACCTAATTCACAAGGTCGTCGAGTAATACCATTTGATCACTTCATCAACAATGACCTTGCGTATTTAAGTGGTGGAGTCTCAAGCCAAACTTATGCTACTTCAGTGACGAAGACAAAGGCTGCAGATTATGGACACATCAAATGGATTGAAGACTTGGTCCCAAACACCATGTGGAGTCAAGTGCTAATTGTCTACGATAAACACGCACTCTGGGCATCTCTCCCTAGGGGCGAAAACGTCAACAATTCTAGATTCGCAGTCAACAGGGAATCTGCTCGTGATATCTACTCCAGAAATAGAATCATTGGAATTAAGAAGCTTACGATTGTCGAATGGCACAATTACAAACATTTGGAATGGATCACTATTCGTAGAGATGACGACAAGCTGTACACATTCAAAGAATCAAAGACATGCTGCTTCTTCTTGTTCAAGGAAAGCTGACAAATCTCAATATTGAAGAACGTCTAGCTTTGGGTGTTTCACTGCGAAAGTTTACAAGAAGCATTGTCATCAGAAGGCGTGTTGAAGATCTTCAATTGGGCATCAAAAGTTACCAAATAAGCTCAACCTCACAAAGCCGGATACGTACAGATAAGATCTTAAACAAAAGACACCATATACAGCATACTCTAATCCCAAAGGCTTCATATATCAGAATAAAGACAAATAGAATAGATTGATGCATATTGATGAACTCCACAAGTTTAGTGACAGTACACTTAACGATGTTCGATATGCTCTTGATGACATTCTGAAGCGAATACGGATGGAGTGCTTGCCACAGACAGTCTGGAGAAATATAGACAGGGAAAGAGCAGGAGCTATGATCCAGGCTATTGATCAACAACTCAGGAACAGAAGGTTAATGAGGAGCCTGGAAAAATTTGTTGGTGGGAGACTGTACGGGGGAGACCTTCGGCTGCTAGTAAGGACCATATAATTTATCATATGATGTCCTCATCATAACTGGTCAAACCTAGTACATAATAAAAACTTGTGAATTTGTATATATGTAGTGTAGACTTTATGGTAATATTAAGGAGTGCTCGAGTACAAAATTTTCAAGAATTTCTTAATAAATTCAAAAAATTTCAAATTATTGTACTCAGCACTGTCTTATATTCCCTCAAATATTGAGGGGGAGCATTAAAATGTTCCTGATAGATATTGTGTAACATTTTGTCCCCGAACGTTTAATCAATTGATATCTAAAATATCAAGAGATTAACATTTTGGATAAGGGGAGAAAATGTAATTTAAACTGAACCTAACTTGTATTGAAATGTGATCATATAAAATGGACTCAATGCACTTCACACTTAGCATGTACTACAATTACGATGCACATGTTAAGGGAGAGCTTTTAGTGATGATGAAAAACTCTCAAAGTGTAAATCTTTTGATATTTATATCAAACACTTTAATTGAACTTTTCAATGATTTTGGAAGGATTGTGATAGAATACCCAAAAGACCGACCATGTACTTAAATTTGTGGAGTTATAAGGCGGTTAGGCATAGGTATTCAAATCCTATGATCCAGCCAGAACCGGAGGGATCTACCCAGGGATGTCTACTAGATAGTATAGAAGTCCTTAGGTATGATACAAAAGGAGAAAAAGTAAGAATCAGGAAAAGTGTCGACTGAGATGGAGCTAGTACTGGAACAAACCCAACAAGGTACTAGTTATGAAGTCTCGGTAAAAGTTGACGCGGTTGAAGAATTAAAAAGAAAAGGTAAGATAAAGGGTGAAAAGAAAGAAGCCCTCTTTACACTTAGGCAGAAACCGGGTCAATACATCTGTTGTCAAGAATCACAAAGATGATTGCTGACATTGAAGACTGACATCATGGACCTAGTGATGCAATGCACGAACCTCCCTAGCCACTCAGAATCTCTTAAAAGATTTTTGTTTCATTTCTCACAGAGATTACAAGCATTTCTATCAACTTTCTCACTCCAAGTTAGTTGGTATTGAAAAGGTGGCGGTCTGCTCTAGCCTCCAATCCCTAAAACCAAAGTGCACTATTGAGTCTAGAGCCAAAAGAGATCATCCATAAATCTCATTAGGACACTTGTCAAAATTATGCTTGCTATCTCACACAATGTGAATAATGAGAAATATATAAAGAGTCCTACGCATTATCCTTGTGATTTTGCCAGAACATCAGAGTGATACTCAAGTAATCACAATGAAGATGGAAATCCTACTTGAGCCAACATCAAACAAGCTCATGGTAGGTGACTTATGCGATTCTATACGAGCAACTCTTACACATACTGTTACATAATAAACCCCATAAATGATGCATATGCCAAAAATAATCTGATTGCTTCTATCTTAGCAACAGGAGCAAAAACCTTATCATAATCAATGCCTTCTTCTTGGGTGTAACCTTGTGCAACCAGTCTTGCCTTGTTTCTAATGACAATTCCTCTCTCATCTTTCTTGTTTCTAAAGACCCATTTGGTTCCAATTGCCCTCTTGCCATTAGGTAAATCCCCCAGAGTCCAAACCTTTTAAAGTCTAAATTGTAAAAGCTCCTCTTGCATTGCCTTTACCCAGATTGGATTTGCCAAAGCTTGAATCACCTTCTTCGGTTCTTTTTGATAGAGAAAACAGGCAAATAAGCATTTTAAAATCTTTTGTGATTTTTTCTCTCTTACTATTAATGTAACTAACTATAGCATGTTCATTAGAAATCTTAGTCATTATCCTTTTTTGAATAGCTGAATTTAAGTCTCCAATGATCTGGTCTTTAGGATGATCCTTGTCAATTCTGGTTGTGGGAATAGGACTGACATTCATGGTTGTTTCCAAGTTATTTATGCCAGTTTATGCACCCACATCTTCATCATTATAAGCATTACCAAAAATTTAGTATCATCAATTGAAAATACATTTGGAACATGTGGAAGAGCAAATGCATTTTTAAAAGGAGAAAATCATTCAAATAGATGATCCTCAAATGCATTAGAAGCTTCAGTAGCATTAACTGGTGATGATGGATCATCATTAGTAAAAGTTGGTCCAGCAGAACTAACAGGTGTACCAACAGTATTAAAACTATTAGTACTATTAGTCTGCTTTTCCTGTTGAATTAGCCTTTCAAACTCACTTCTTGTGTCTTGTTCATCCTTCCTCAACCTTTATCAGAAGCTCACTTTTCATTACTTCTATAGGCTTTCAATACCAACATCTTCTTCACTGCCGTAGGACCTTGAGAGAATTAATTGTTGACATCCGAGACATTTACTGAATTTTTAAGATAGCTATTTTAGCCCTTTGACTTTTAGGTCTGGCTTGACTTACAAGAACAACCATCTAAATCACGTTTTCACGTCTCGGACCCTAAAGCAATTCGATGTGAAACGACATTCCTGACAACTTTTCAGTTTTGCCCGAGACCTGGAAACGAGCCGAAAAGGGCTAAAACAACACCGCAAACATTTTTCGAACAATATATAACGCGGACACACAAAAACAATTAAATTTGTTTTTAATTATCAGTATTTATTTAATAAAAATATTAAATAAATTAGTCATAATTTTAATTAAAAGCGTCGCGGATAACGCGAATACTGGAGTTGAAATCCAATTTTATTTCGGACAAGACGAAACCGTTTCACAAAATGAATAACAGATATTTTATTAAATGTTATAAAATATTTATGAAACATTATCAAGTAAATACTCATTTTTATCAGAAAAATGATTCGGAAAGCAATGACGCAAGTTTCGAGAGTTGAATCATCCGTTAAGTCGCTCAAATGAGTCCCGAACCACTTTTATAAAAACTATACCAAAAATGTTACACTTTAGGTCCCTCGATTATTAAACATTTCCATTTCATTTTTAAAGTTTTATATATATATATAAAACTTATATATCTTCTTCATTATACATCTCTAAAATACACACACACTCCAAAAATTCTCTCTCTCCCCCATAATCTCCGGCTGCCGGCCGGCCACCGCCGCCGCCGTCGCGCCACCGCCGGAAAACTTTTCCGGCGGGATTTTTCCGGCGACTCCAAAAATACTCCCCATCTTCCGATCTATCCAACCCGCTACTTCACTCTCTTTCACGCGCCACCACAACCATCCACCCACCGCCGTCGTCATCTCCACGACGCCACCACCCCCTCCGCTGTCACCACCGTCTCGACATCAACACCAAACCACCACCATTAAGGGGTGGTTAGCCAAGGGGTTTCGTGCGTTTGGGGAGGAGGTTATAGAGAGGGTGTATGTTTGTTCGGACAGGAAGCCGCAAGGGGAAAGGGGTGTTCGGGTTGTGGGTTCGCAGCAACAAGGGCGTTTGGTTGTGGGTTTATAACACCCGACGAGGGTGCGTTTGGGTCGGGACAGCGGGGATGTGACGGGTCGGGTTGTGGGACAGCCGGGTTCGGGTTGTGGGACAGCCGGGGTCGGGTTGGTTTACATCACCATGGGGTGCATTTGGTTGTTGTGTTTTCAACAGGGAGTGTGCGTTTGGTTTACCTAGCAGCAGTTAAGGTGCGTTGGGTTGGGTCGGGTATGTTATAAACAGCCTAAGGTGCGTCGGGTTAGTGATTTAGCAGCTAGGGGACTTTGGTTGTGAGTTGGGTCGGAACAGCCACAAGGGATGTGTTTGTTGGTTTGGTTTATAAGCGGGAGGGTGTTTGTTTGATATGTTAAGCCTAGATAGGGCTCTGATTGGTTTGTATTCTTCACCTCATAGGGGGCTTTGGGTCCGGGTCATCATCCACAAGTCTGCTATTGGTTTCATTACGCACCAAGGAGGCGTCGGTTTGTGTTCGCCCATTAATTAGGCGTGTTTTGTTTTATGGACAGCCAACAAAAAGGGTGCATGTGATTGATAGTTGAGTCACTAGGGTGCGTTTGGTTGTGTGAGATGAATTAAAGGGGTGTTTGGTTGGCTGTGTGACAGCCAACGGTGCGTTTGGCTGTTGGACGACCAAACGGGGGTGTTTGGTTCGGTTTAAGAACAACAAGAGTGCGTATGGTTCAACGAAACGACGAGGGTTTGTTTGGTTTATATATATCAAAACAACAAACGAAAATAACTTGAGTTTTAATAAATATTAAAACTGGATAACTATTATTTTGGTGGTTTTTAAAATGGTTAAATAAATACAATATTTATTAAGTGAGTTAAGATGAATTAATCAATAAATAATATTAAATTTTATGAATATAAAATTTTAACGAGATTTATAATTTATAAATCGGAACAAAAGGGCGGTTAAGGGTTATATAAATACAATATTTATTAGTTTGGATTTTCACAGAGATACGTATACATGATCAAACGTGAATATATATGTCCATATCCTCTGATAAATGCGGGAGTTTGGAAAAATGGAAACGGGAATTACTTGCAACATATAATATATTATAACTAGAAAGCCGCGTTGCATTTGAAATAATGAGAAAAAAACGACCGATTTCAATATATATTGAGTGTTAAAGCAGCAAACAGATACAGAAGTTTTTATCTTCGAAAAACGGAAAACCTTAAATAAACTGGAAAGTCATGAAGAAATTTTATATAAATTTTATATAAAGTAAATGGTTAACTAAAACTTATAATATTTTAGAAACCATAAGGCATTAAAGTTATATTTTGAAGGTATATAAAAATATAACTACATCCATAACTTGACAAACGGGCAAAACTATATTTTACAATGAGTCGAGTTTGTTAGACGCGATATGGTCGAGGAATGAAAATATAATTATAAAATATCATTTTATATGTTTTATATTTTTTTTTTTTATAATTATCAGCTAAAAGGTAGCTTAATAAGTGTTGTAAAAAGGACTTTACAGACATTGTTTAACATGATTGGAAATCTTAAAACGTACGACTACGTTTATACATGAACCTTTATTTTATTAAGCGTAATGCGAACACAAGTCAAACTATTGATTAAATAATCCATACTTAAATAAATAAGACTATGCGAGGTATTATAATAACTGTTTCACTAATCTTTGGTATTAATTGTCTTTGTAGATATAACTTACGGTATGAAGCGTATAAGTGTTAGTTTCATATGTAATATATAAAGTACATATATTACACACTTTGGAATGTTCTAAATTTATTTATTAACCAACCACCAAAGCCATTTCCAAAGATTAAATCAAATCTTTTATCAACGAGGTCGCGTTGACATAACAATTCACCGGAAACCCCAAACACATTATCCTAGGCTATGTGGACTTAGCCGTTAATTTAACTCATCTTCTCGGTCCAGGCATGTTTTCGTCCTTAATTCCGTAATGTGCATATTAGTGCCTATCTGTCATAATTCTTCATCAAACAAAGTGAATTAGATGTCTACCTATCAATCGTTCTTCAACATCAGGTGAGTTTCATAGCCCCAAGTTTTATCTTGTTTTTAACATAAATTTTTGGGGTGAGAGGACATGCTTGTTACAAATCACTTACTGTTTTGATTTAAACTAGTTACATGTTATTTACAACGCTGTATGCATACATGTGTTACAAACTCATTTACTTGATTGATACACACTCTTTCTACTCATTGGATTTTAAGTATTTAAAGTTGTTTATGATACAATGTTATTCTCATCTTCATTGGTCATAATATTTTCGGTTATCATCTCTGTTTACTTGTATGCCTAAGTACGATTAGACCACTCAATGCCCGAATTATCATGAACTGTCAATTTCTTGACCGGAGGACCGGTTGAGGGAGCGCGAATGTTATAAATAGATCTATTGGGACTAATTATCCCTATCCGGGTGAGTAGCTCTCACTGGTGTCACGGAGTGAACCAACGGATATATACCATGTCGAATCACATTGGGTGTCTTGGTCAGACACCGGTAGGGCAGAATACAATTGGCATATTATATGCTACACAAATTAGCTTCGGTGTCATGAGCTTAGCGCAACAGTAGATACATTTTGTGTGATACTGTATCTGTTATAGTAGTCACATACATTTTGGAAAATCTTATGGTCCACACTACTTTGTTGAACATTACTTGATTACTAAACAGTTTATGATACTGTAGGGAACTATAAGAAAAAATTAAAAGGGGTCTCTAAACGATTACAGTGACTGTGTGATACAGTGGGGAAATTCACTCATTTGATTTCACGTTATATTTAAACAAACCTATGAACTCACCAACTTTATGTTGACGTTTTTAAGCATGTTTTTCTCATTGGAAAATTTATATGCTCGGATTTCTTGAAGTGCCTTGGAGTCTATACACAAGCTTTTCATTGTGGTGGCATAATGGGACAAATGTAAAATGAAAATTCAAGAGTTTTGATTAAATCAACGAGATTGTTTTTTACAAACGACATATTAGAGGACGTTCTCTTGTATCTACGCTGTTTATTAAGAATGTAGCACCCCATGTTGTATTCCGCCTGCAGTGTTTGTATTTTTGGGGGTGTTACAGAGTTGGTATCAGAGCTCTGCTATAGAGAACTAGTTGCATATTTTAAACCTAGACATAGTCGTTTTCACCAAACATTGCATCACAACAAACATTATTTCAAAAGTGCATACACTCTATTGCTTATGTACTTTACGTTACGTGCAGCATTAAAGTGCTTACGTTACATACAAATATATAATATATATATGTGCTTGCATTCTTTCGCGTAAATCGTACGCTTATTTATAATAAAGATTATATATATAATACCAGAATATTTTTTTAAACAATGTGAGTTATACAATGGTCTCATTTCCTAACTCGTCAGACATTGTAAGTTATACAATGGTCTCATCTTGCTTCTTGAGACATTGTGAGTTATACAATGGCCTCATTTTACTTCTTAGACATTGTGAGTTGCACAATGGTATTCATTCGTCCTCGGGTATTTGTAAGGAAAACAATGGTCTGCGTAAAGGACTTAATTTTCTTCATAGCTTTATACTATATTGTATTACACGAAGGCCGTTATAATTCTGTCTCCATAGGGTTATGTATGAATCTAAATGTTACAAGTCTTGTATAGGCGGGACTTGTAATAGGAAGATTTATATGATAATTGCTATGCTGACTGGTTCATCGAGACTTTTACCTGGTTTACTCTAACCAAGGTACTCATTAACTATCTGGAACTCTATATTGTGATCTTCGCCTGTCAGTTTCTACTCCAGTCCAGAAGACGAGTTTTAAATCACTCGTCCCATACTCATTAGAGCACATGCATCGTCATGTCATCTATCACATTGAAAGTTATGTGGGTACGCGTATTGCATCGTGAATTATTACGAAGGATTATTTAATATATATTTATTGAAAGGATTGGGACGCCTCTTCAGTTAAATAAATAAATGGTAAATCCCCCGAACCAAAGTATTTCGTTTCTTACCTAATAAAATCAGGACGCTCACCTTTAATGTAAGTATGAATTATAAATGAGTGTGAGTCTTAATGGTATCCAAATAACCAGAAAAAAAAAAATAGGGGGGAAATAAATTATGAAACTAGATACGAAAATCGCCAGAATCTTGAGAAGGGTCTAGAAACACAACCGTGTTCTACCACTCGGCAGAATCTTAAGGCCTCACTTGGAACTACCTTATCTCATTCTTGAGTTATTACTCTTGCCGTTGTCAATCCTCGCAATCACGAACTGTTCGTGGAACTAACAGACTTGTTACACACTTGAGCTAATGGAGCTGATTCATCGAACTAACGACTGAGTACCATAATCCGCCGTCTATCGCATAAGCTCTTCCGCGAGCTCCTCTCATTTATTGAACTTTATTCTGGGGATATTGTTTCTCGGAGGGTCCTCACCCTCTGCATCCCATCACCGTTTGTTATAGTTATCGTCATTATGGTTGCTGTTGATTGGGTCCTGAAGTGGTCCCAGATTGTACAAACTTTATCAAATAAGTAATGAAAAACAAGATAAGCATATGTCGATATAGTATTCAGTTGAATTACTCATTGCAGACAAATAGTACACCAATTTAAGTCAGGATATTAATTAAGTACTGCCAAGTAAGTTGGGAACTTACATCCATAAGCCACGTTGATGTGAATCATTGGACCTTACAGATAGTACAAACGAGACTTCGTCCTCGGACATTTAGAAACTTTTACAAACATACTCACGCGACTACACCTTGATATCCCCTTACACCAATAACAGTCTCAAACATGCTGAACAAAAAGTTTCAAGCTACTCATTGGAATAAGATGTGCTATCAACTACTCAAGCTCATGACAAAGCAGGAAAATGGTCAATGAAGTGTTTGAATACATCCTCCTAATAGTAATGAAGACTTTTAATGAAGAAACTTGAAGATTCAGAAGTTGAACATCAAGTTTAGGGGAGGATTGTTAGGATTAAAAGACTTTAAGATGATTCTTTGAGTTACTACTGCTCAAGTATATATTAGTGATGTCAAGCATAACTTAGTGCTACTGGTAATACTAATGAAAATAATGCTAAGTAGTTAGTACTAGTAGTGTAAAAGTTACTACTGCTAGTTACTACTATTAGTATATATTAGTACTGTTAGCATAAAGTTACTGCTGCTAATAGAAGTTAAGTCTGCTCAGAGATGAAGACTGAAAATATACTAAGTAGTTACTACTGCTAGTACAAAAGTTAGTACTGCTAGTGTATGTTAATCATGCTAGAGTAAACTTCTAAGTGGTTAATACTGTTTGTGCTCAGTTACAACTGCTGAGTGATTACTACTGCTGGAAGGATTATGCTGACAGAGATGAGATCAAAGATTGATTGGAGAACAAGAATACTTACAAAGATAAGTATTAGTTATTTGTAAAGAAGATATGTATAACTTATTTGTTTAGGAGATTACGTTTGTTTATAGAAAAGATCAGGATAAGTTAGGAAAGTATTGTAAGCCTTGTAGGACTCTTTGGTGTATAAAAGGAGGTCCTAGGGCATAATGGTAGGTGTACATCTTTGATATTCATAGTTTCAGTTTATTTTGTAACCCTATCACTATACAAAGTGATCGTTTCATATTGAGGCTGAAAGTTTAGTAAAAGTTTGTTTACTATTTCATTGTTTTTCTTAGTATTACAAGCTAGATTCCGCATAGTTTGTGATATTCTTAATCTTAGTTTCTACTATAGTTGTTTTGGATCTATCCAACACAACTAAGCTTTAACAAGCTAAGTAAGATCTGTTCAAAAGGGATCAACACCCGGTATTATTGATACGTACCTTGCCAACAAGATGAATGAAGCCGTAAAAACAGTTTTGCAACTACAGTCAGGCAGACTTAGAGACAAAGCTCAAGCTGAAAATGAAGACTTTATCAATAAACTTGATGAAAATGTAAAGAAGATCATCAAAAAGCAAGTCAAAGTGCAAGTTAAGTACCAAGAATTGAGAAGTCAGTAAATGAACAACTTAAAGCTGAAGTTCTGATTCGTTCTTCCAATAAAGCTAAGACATCATATGTTGTAGCAGCTAATTGATTTGAACTTGAGCTGAAGAAGATTCTCATAGACAAAATGGAGAATAACAAATCAATTGACAAAGCAGTTCCATAGAAGAATCTCTACAAAGCATTAGTTGACGCATATGAATCTAACAAAGACATTCTTGCATCATATGGAGATACTGTCACACTTAAAAGATGTCGAGATGATGAGGATGAAGATAAAGAACCCTTCAATGGATCAAACCAAGGGTCCAAGAAAAGAAGAGCTGGAAAAGAACCTGAGTTAACAAATATACCAAAGGAGAAGACTTCCAAGTCAACTGGCATGTCTAAAGAAGGGTCCAAATCTCATCAAAAGTCTACTGGCAAGTCTGCTCAAGTAGAGGAACCAATATATGCTAACAAAGACGTGGAAGAACCCGCACATCAGGAGTTCAATACAGGATTTACTGAAGATCAACCTGTTGATGAGACCACTCAGCAGCCTGATTGGTTTCAGAAACCAACAAAACCTCTAACTCCCGACCGTGATTAGAACAATACTTTGCCTGCTAAACATGGACTAGTTCAACCTTGGATAAGCACTTTAGCTTAGAATGAAGATCCTCAAGAGTCATTTAATGAACTGATGGACACTCCTCTAGACTTCTCAGCATTCAATGTACCTATTGACTCAAAGTTGATACTCTGACTCCAGAATTATTATCCGGTCTAACATTCGAGTTAATGAAAGGTTCGTGCAAGAGTCTGGTGGAGCTTGAATATTTCCTTGAAGAATTCTACAAAGCAACTACTGATCAACTAGACTAGAACAACCCCAAAGGACAACAATATCCACACTTTGCAAGCCCTTACCATTGATACCTAATTCACAAGGTCGTCGAGTAATACCATTTGATCACTTCATCAACAATGACCTTGCGTATTTAAGTGGTGGAGTCTCAAGCCAACCTTATGCTACTTCAGTGACGAAGACAAAGGCTGCAGATTATGGACACATCAAATGGATTGAAGACTTGTCCCAAACACCAATGTGGAGATCAAGTGCTAATTGTGCTACATAATCAAACGCACTTCTGGCATCTCTCCCTAGGGGCGAAAACGTCAACAATTCTAGATTCGCAGTCAACAGGGAATCTGCTCGTGATATCTACTCCAGAAATAGAATCATTGGAATTAAGAAGCTTACGATTGTCGAATGGCACAATTACAAACATTTGGAATGGATCACTATTCGTAGAGATGACGACAAGCTGTACACATTCAAAGAATCAAAGACATGCTGCTTCTTCTTGTTCAAGGAAAGCTGACAAATCTCAATATTGAAGAACGTCTAGCTTTGGGTGTTTCACTGCGAAAGTTTACAAGAAGCATTGTCATCAGAAGGCGTGTTGAAGATCTTCAATTGGGCATCAAAAGTTACCAAATAAGCTCAACCTCACAAAGCCGGATACGTACAGATAAGATCTTAAACAAAAGACACCATATACAGCATACTCTAATCCCAAAGGCTTCATATATCAGAATAAAGACAAATAGAATAGATTGATGCATATTGATGAACTCCACAAGTTTAGTGACAGTACACTTACGAAATTAGTTACGATATGCTCTGATGACATTCTGAAGCGAATAAACGATGGATGCTTAGCCACAGACCAGACCAGGAGAAATATAGACAGGGAAAAGCATGGAGCTATGATCCAGGCTAATTGAGCAACAACACAGGAACAAAGGTTATGAGGACCTGGAAAAATTTGTTGGTGAGACTGTACGGGGAGACCTTCGACTGCTAGTAAGGACCATATAATTTTATCATATATGACCACACATAACTGTCAAACCTAGTACATAATAAAAACTTGTGAATTTGTATATATGTAGTGTAGACTTTATGGTAATATTAAGGAGTGCTCGAGTACAAAATTTTCAAGAATTTCTTAATAAATTCAAAAAATTTCAAATTATTGTACTCAGCACTGTCTTATATTCTCTCAAATATTGAGGGGGAGCATTAAAATGTTCCTGATAGATATTGTGTAACATTTTGTCCCCGAACGTTTAATCAATTGATATCTAAAATATCAAGAGATTAACATTTTGGATAAGGGGAGAAAATGTAATTTAAACTGAACCTAACTTGTATTGAAATGTGATCATATATAAAATGCGACTCAATGCCACCTTCACATAGCATGTACTCACAATTTACGAGCACATGTTAAGGGAGAGCTTTTAGTGATGATGAAAAACTCTCAAAGTGTAAATCTTTTTATATTTATATCAAACACTTTAATTGAACTTTTCAATGATTTTGGAAGGATTGTGATAGAATACCCAAAAGACCGACCATGTACTTAAATTTGTGGGTTATAAGGCGGTTAGGCATAGGTATTCAAATCCTATGATCCAGCCAGAACCGGAGGGATCTACCCAGGGATGTCTACTAGATAGTATAGAAGTCCTTAGGTATGATACAAAAGGAGAAAAAGTAAGAATCAGGAAAAGTGTCGACTGAGATGGAGCTATACCTGGAACAAACCCAACAAGGTACTAGTTATGAAGTCTCGGTAAAAGTTGACGCGGTTGAAGAATTAAAAAGAAAAGGTAAGATAAAGGGTGAAAAGAAAGAAGCCCTCTTTACACTTAGGCAGAAACCGGGTCAATACATCTGTTGTCAAGAATCACAAAGATGATTGCTGACATTGAAGACTGACATCATGGACCTAGTGATGCAATGCACGAACCTCCCTAGCCACTCAGAATCTCTTAAAAGATTTTTGTTTCATTTCTCACAGAGATTACAAGCATTTCTATCAACTTTCTCACTCCAAGTTAGTTGGTATTGAAAAGGGGCGTCTGCTCCAAATAGCCTCGCAATCCTAAAACCAAAGTGCACTATTGAGTCTAGAGCCAAAAGAGATCATCCATAAATCTCATTAGGACACTTGTCAAAATTATGCTTGCTATCTCACACAATGTGAATAACGAGAAATATATAAAGAGTCCTACGCATTATCCTTGTGATTTTGCCAGAACATCAGAGTGATACTCAAGTAATCACAATGAAGATGGAAATCCTACTTGAGCCAACATCAAACAAGCTCATGGTAGGTGACTTATGCGATTCTATATGAATCAAACTTGTGACAGCTAGAAATAAATGATGGTGCGATTCTACAATAATCAAACTTGTTCTAGTATATGAATTGACGATTGATGAATAACTTTTGAAATTATTAACCCTCTCGAGTCACAAAACACTTTCGCAAGTGACACGTGCGATGATTTTCAAATGATTTTTTCTACCAATCGTGAGTACATAACTCACTGGTTCACTCTTATCGTATTGTTTGCTTTAAGACATTTTGATAATGAGAACATGCTGAGTACGATGAATCTAATACACATGTGTTAGAAAGATTCAATATTGCAAGCTGGAAATCTTGTCAAGGAGATTCTTCTTAAATTAAATCTACCTGATCACAGGTCGATCCTCACGGATTCGAAGGTTACTCCAACCAAACACAGGCGAATGACAAAGCCATATTCGTCCCACCGCTTTATTACTAATAGTTTTAATGCAGGATACTTAAAGATGGAGGTGAAGGTACCTGGTTCCAACTGTCTCACAGATTCATGGCCACATGCTCGTACCCAAATGACAAATATAAAGACATCATGAAAGCTCAAGTACATGTTTCAAGACTTTCGTTACTCTGATACCGTTCGTCTTTCTTAAAGTGATGAAGTATTAAAGTCAAATAATTTCAAAGAATTTTCCCCCACTCTGATACCGAATGTCTTTCTCGAAGTGGCGAAGTGTTAAAGTTAAAGAACCTCAAGAAAAATGCATTATTAAAGCTTTTCAAGTTAACATATCAAGAAAGGTATGAGCATGGCGGTCCAGAAGTTACAAGTTCACAAGATAGCAAAGTTTACAAGATGATGAAAGGAGATTATGCTTGGTTGATGATCTCAAGGAGCTCAAGATCACATAATTACATACAAGTCAATGGAACAAGCTCAAGCCTAAAGTCAATGATCACTACATCAATTCATAAGTTAATGAATGAAGTTAAAGATTACGAGCTCAAGACTATAATTAAAGCATAGTATGCTAGGTTTAAACTTTTGTAAAATGGAGTGACCTATCTAGAGGAGATTGTTAGGAACACAAAAGTATCGGTCACTTCCAAGATATCGTTAGATGGCTCGTTTATTTATTTTTGGAAACATACTAGGCTAGTTAGCTCAAGGCCCATAGAAAGCCTATAACACCCCATGTTTTAGGTCATTGTACGACGTTATATAATCCACTGTTTATATTTAGTATTGTACGCGTTTGCTTTTAATCGTAATCGTTAAGTTAAATCGAGTAAGCTAAAAATTATCATTCAATATAAACGGGCATCAACAATAAATGTTTACATCAAGCAAGTGTTAGATAATTATTATCTTTGTACATTTTATTTGTATTAGTTATGTAAAGTGTTTACGTTTCGCGATAAAATACGTTTAGACATATCCGGAACCACCAAAACTTTTCTACGCTTCAACAAATACCCATGTTTATACCCAATGCTCAAAGTTTTATTAAAACATCACCCTTGTTATCACATTGGCTGAATTTATCATAAAAGAAATCAACCAAGACTTACAAATTGCAAGTAATATCTTTATACATGTAAACTACAACTTGTAACTTTAATATAATGCTAGATATTTTGTATAGGACTAAAAATCACCACCTAGAACCTTCCCCCCCCCTAAATTCGGATGAAACATTGTCCCAAAGGGACAATGAGCACACAAATGACCAACTTACAAACCTTTCTCATTAAACCTTGAAGTACTATGTCTAAGTCTTGAACAAAGACTTCCTTGAAACCCTCATTGTGTCTTGGACTTTCCTAAGACTATCACAAGTGGTCTATTTGACTAGTCTTCATAATATATAAGGCATGTACTAGTAGAAGTAACACATACACTTCACATTTACATAGCAAAAACACTCTCATTCTCTCTTTCTTTTGCTCCCACCCAAGGCTCAACACAAAACCCTTAAGAAATCCATACCAAATTTATTTACCACATTTCCAAGTATTCGTACATCATATCTAAGATATCCTAAGGTGTTTAGAAGGTTTGGTTTGGGGTTTACAGTGTTAAAGCAAGAAGGTGCAATATTAGGGTTTCCTTGGATTTAGGGTTTCTTTTGTATTGGAAGCTTAGGTTAAATAGCTAAACAAGGGTTTAGATCATATTAATCATCATACTACATCATATTAAGGTTACTTAAAAACCTTAATCTCTTTACATTTGTGATTTTATGCATATATGATGTTTGTATAGTTAATCACCATCTAAAGAACTTATTAACTTGTAAAATAGATTTTTACACTTGTTTATGATTTGGTATACTTTTACATATGTTATATGAATGTTAATATCATGTGAGAATAGATGTATAAGTATTTTACAAGTGTGGTTTATGTATAAAAGCTTATATAAACTAGTTACCTAAAAAGTGTATTTATAAAAGTTCATGAACAAATAAGTATGTAGACTTATGAATCTTGTGATTCTTGGACAATATTGGGACAAATGATGGACTAAAGACCCTAAGTATGTAAGACATGTGGTTTTAAGTGTTGTAATGGACATGTAACAAGTGTACTAAACTAAAAAGTTACAAAATCAAATTTAAACATGTTTTTAGCAAAAACATCAAAGTTGTCTGGTCAAATTCGAAATATAACTTATTTATTTTATATTTTTATAAAATACTACATCTCATGAGGATTCCAAAAAGGTAAGAAACTCAAAAAACCGAGCTATAACGAAGGAGATACGTAATTTGCAAGATTTAGTTATAAAAAGTGTTTTATAAAAGAAATTTTATAAAAACTTATAAAGATCCACCTCTGATATAAAATATTGGTTATTTTTCTCAGATAGTACATATTTTTAGGATTCCAAAACATTAAGAATCATAATTTTTGGATCATCAACGAAGGAGTTATGAATTTCGCAAGTTTACAATAATAAATACTTTTATAAAAATAACTTTTATAAAAGTTACTGTTCACACCAGATATATTTATTTTTAAAACATCATTAATTAGATAGAACTTTTATTTACGAAGACGTGCTCGAAGGAATCACTAAAAACAGAGTTAAAACGAATAAAATACGACGTTTACGAGTTTACGATAACTAAATTTATAAAAGTCCGTGAACAATAAAAAGTACTGTTCACCAGAAACCCACTGTTCACCAGAGGACTCAAAATATTAAAATGTAATATTTTGATATACGAAAGCGTGGACGTAAAGAACGTACAAAACGGCCTTAAAACGAGGAAGATACACACTATTTTAACTGCCTAGTGCAGTTGGCCACCAAGCATCTCTTAAATTGCTTGGGAGGGGGTTTGGTCTTGGGTTCGAGTCTCGCAAGAGACAATGAAAATTCAAGATTTTCCTCCTAGTGCGAAGCCGTGAGTCTAGGGGTTTCCCTAGTGGTTCGGGTCTCGGGGCCTGCCCGTTATGGATGGTATAACTCGGGGGTCGGATTTCAGTCGAGATTGGGGTGCCGTTCTAAAAAAAATATATATATACACTATTTCCTGACATGAATAGTGTTGGTTCGTGTTTAATAAAAAATTTTGCGAAACATTTTAGAATCACTTAAATAATATTTATACATGTTTTAAACTTTATAAATATTATTTTACAAAGGCGATAGAACTATTCATACGATTATACGAGTACAAATACATGGTTATTATTTATCAAATGCGATTTAAACATTATTTCACAAACACAATTAGATGGTGATGTAGCTATATAGAATTATATATGGTATTAGTTAATCAAAGTTCTTAGTACTTATACGACCTATATTGAATTAGGTTGCATTCGGTCATTATCGTGACACATTTTCTGTTAGTGATTTGCATTATCGATTCACCCACTCAAGGTGAGTTTATAGCCCCACGTTTTACTTGTTTTACAATATACTTTACAACTTTTTGGGTGAGAACATGCTTGTTAACAACTTCATTTACATGATGGGTTTGAGTTTATTACATGTACATTTACAATTCGTTTTACAAACTGGTCTACATACTCAATTACTTATTTTGGGATGAAATACATTGCTTGTTTCACTTTATTTTTAAAAACAAAGACATTACTTTACTTTTACCCAAATGATTACGGATTAGCTTAAGCGGATTGAACTGTGAATTACTTGGAGGGTAAGCGCGAATGTTATAAAATAGATCTATTCAGGTGTGACAGCCCCGTTTGGGTGATTAGCTATCACCGGGCAAACGAACGTTATAGCATGTCGGAGCACAACATTTACACGAACACGAACAATTACGGTGCCTTGAATAAAGTGGCATATATATGAGTCTACGCAGCAGTTTCATGAACTTAGAGTAATCGTAATCATTGTTTTATACACACAGGAATATTTACGTTGCCTTGAATAAAGTGGCAATACATACTTTGAACAATGGGGGTCCAACTATACATACGTTTTGGTGACTATTTGGGGATTTAAATGGTCATGCATACTTTACAACTCTTTGATTTACAACACTCATACATACGTTTTTGTGACTATTTAAGGATTTAAATGGTCATGCATACTTTACAACTCTTTGATTTCCAACATTTATACATACATTTTTGAGGAACATACAAGGATTGGAACGGTCATACATACTTTACAAAACTGTGGTTCAACATTTATACTTACAAAAACCTATGAACTCACCAACTTTATGTTGACACTTTTTAAGCATGTTTTTCTCAGGTGAATTAGATGCTTGGCTTATGTGATGTGCATTGGAGTCTAAATAATTCAAGATTTCTTTTCAAACGACACAGTTAGAGGTCGTTCTCTCATGACTTGTGCAATGGTATTATGAAGTAACGCTCCCGGAAACATATTCCGCTGCGACCCACTTTTGGGGGTGTTACAGATTGGTAATCAGAGCCAAGGTTATAGAGAACTAGATTGCATACCTTACCTAGACTATAACCACTTTCAACGATCACATTTTCAAAAGATTTTTATAGGACATGCATACACTATTGAGTTGCATTAGTTGGTTATACTAGATGCTTTCATGATTGATATACGTGTTTATATTATATTACGTATATTTTACAATTATTTATATAAGAGCTATTTATATAAATACTAGAACATTCCTCAAAACATTACAAGTAACACGATGGTCGTGAATTTAACATATCATCCTACAACGCTTCATCTTTGAAGCACGGATTAGAGAACTAAACTAATTTCATTTTATTACTCGGTGATTTGAAGGAAATGGAACCATAGAAAATAACCACAAGGGCATCACCAGCCACAACAACCACCACCATATCTGTCACTAAATAGCCCAAGCTTACGGCACTGATCGAACAAAGGCGTTGTCGATGCATTGGCGCAACATCCGGAGGGCTGACAGAAGCATAAATGGCGATGACAGCCATAATTCAGGAACGGGTGTTAGAAGAAACGAGCGAGTCGTTCGTGAGTGCACTTACCCAGACTTCATGAAGTGCCAACCTCTAAATTTCAAAGGCACGGAAGGAGTTGTCGAATTGACTCAATGGTTTGAGAAAATGGAAACTGTGTTCAGTATAAGCAACTGCTCTGTGGAAAACCAAATCAAGTTTTCCACTTGTACTCTTCTTGGAAGTGCTCTAACGTGGTGGAACTCCCACGTTAGGACTGTTGGTCATGATGTTGCGTATGCAATGACTTGGGCAGACCTGAAAAAGAAGATGACTGACAAGTACTGCCCGAGGGGCGAGATTAAGAAACTGGAGGTTGAGTTGTGGAACTTGAAAGTAAAAGGTACCGACGTGATAGGGTACAACCAACGTTTTCAGGAACTGGCATTGCTGTGTGTTAGAATGTTTCCTGAAGAATCGGATAAGATTGAGAGATATGTCGGTGGTTTGCCCGACATGATTCACGGAAGTGTGGTTGCATCAAAGCCTAAGACAATGCAAGAGGCAATTGAAATGGCAACTGAACTGATGGACAAGAAAATCCGCACTTTTGCTGAACGTCAGACAGAGAACAAAAGGAAGCAAGATGATAACAACAACCAAGCTCAGCAACAACCTCCCAAGAAACAAGGTGTGGCTATAGCTTATACCGCTGGGTCTGGTGAAATGAAGGAGTATGCATATAACTCTAAACTATACTAAGGACTCTCAAACTCGATTCTACTCAAGCAAAGACTTAAAGAAAAGCCAGGCGGCTACCTATAGCGGGGGGGGCGTCTCTACTCTACGTACACCTAAGGAAATACTAAATCTACCATTGTGCAACAAGTGCAAGTTTCATCACAATGGCCAGTGCACTGTAAAGTGCGCAAACTGCAAGAGAGTTGGTCATTTGACCCAAGATTGTAGGAGTCCTGCTGCTACTAACAATCAGAGAACCACCACTTGCTATGAATGTGGGAATCAAGGGCATTACATGTAACACCCCCAAATCTGGGTTGCAGCGGAATGTTGAATATCCGAGGGCGTTACTTCATAGTTCATTAGCATAAGATATGAGAATGACCACTAAACGTGTCGTTTGAAAAAGATACATTGGATTAACAAAATACTTGTTTGTTACATAAGCCCATGGCTTCAAATTGTTCAACAATATAAATAAAGATTTTGGTTTATAATAATTGTCCCCAAAATGTAATAAGACCCCAAATATTAAATGTTGACTCTTCAATTATTGACTTCCAATGTATCATCGCACCTCGTGCCTTATTGACCTGAAAAACATGCTTAAAATGTCAACATAAAGTTGGTGAATTCATAGGTTTATGTAAATCAATTGTAGGACCGCAAATTTCCAAGTGTAATAATAAGCAACAAATGAAACCATCATAAAAATAATTATGTTTTCCCTAAGCTATGACCCTGAAGCTCGGACAACTATGCATGCAAATAGATTGCCAAAATTGCCGTGAATGATGTTTTCAACCCGCAACATCCCAAATCCGACATGGTAAACGTTCGTTACCGGTGATAGCTAATCACCCGAACGGGGATTGTCAATCCCAAATAGATCTATTTTATAACATTCGCGCTCACAATCCAGTAATTGACAGTTCATGATAAAGGGCTCAATGGGTTATTGCTACTTAGGCAAACACGTAATCCATAGTATAAAATGTACACTGGCCTTCGTCCAATTAGAAAACACACCAATTCTCACTCCCAAGGATGTAAATCATTTAAATAATTGTAAAACATGGGGCTATGAACTCACCTTAGTAAATAGTCATCTGAAAATGATAATTATATCCGAGTATGAATCACCGTCAAATACCTAAGTAAATACGGCCAGTCTTAGTCTGCAACATTTCGGCTAAAGACTTAAGTAAAACTACAATAATCCTTGCTAGTTATTATACTACTGTTATCGACTGTGGTGTTGTGGTGTACATGTTTAATGTATTTATATTCAAATGATGCTCTTATTGGGCAAGGTAATAACGTTCACACATATGATTCGTGATGTGAGTGGCTTTTATAATACTATAAAAGTGATTAATAAATATCCGTATTTATTAAATCGTAGGTTAACTTGTATATTATCTGAATATAATTCGCCCAATATGTTAAGTGTTTATGAAATCTCTTTTGTTTGTAAAATACCCCTAGGTTTTCTATAATTACCAACCAGTCCCTCTGGTTTATAAAAATAGAGTATTTACACTTTAGACCCCTTAAGTTTTCACTTGTACATATTTAGTCCTTCAACTTTACAAAGTTACACTTTAGGTCCTTATATGTTTCTAATGGTCCCTAAGGTTTCAGAATGACCAAAAACAGTCCCTAAGGTTTCAAAATTAACACATTTAGTCCCTGAACTTGTAAAAATCACATTTTTAGTCCGAATAAAGTCTAATTAGGGACAATATGTTTCATTTGACTCCAATAAGCCACATAAGTTGTGCCAGCTTATAAATAAGCTCGGATGAGCTTATTTAGGCTTATTGGGCCTTATTTGGCTCGCTAAAGTCCATACAGCAAAATAATGGCCCCAATTAGTTTTTAAAGGTACACAAGTCCTTATTAAGCTCTTTTAAGTTCATATAAATTGTTCCGGAATAAAAATAAACTCGGAGCAGCTTATTTGAGCATTACTTCTTTTGTTGGGCTCGTTAGCCCATTATTCATAACCCGAATTGCTTTTAAGGGTCCATTAAGGTTTCTCTACATCCTCCAACTTACTTTCTCATCTCATTAAGCTCTTATGGTTATAATTAATCTGTTTTAATGTTCGGCTTATCCAATAAGCCAATAAGCTCGTTATTGGGCTTTTGGACCCAATAGGAACCCGAATATGTTTACACGAGTTCAAGTTAGTCCCATTTAGGTCCATTAGTATTTTCTAAGTCTAATAAGCTTCCTTAAACTGTATAAGCTCACAAATAAGCTGTTTGAGCTTATTGTGGCTTATAGGTTCACGTTTGGACTCGGTAATGGACTAACAAGTCCATTAGGGGTCCGATTGGTTTTCTAATGAGTATTAAGGTCCATTTAGCTTTGATAAGCATTTTAGGTTTCTAAATAAGCTCGTGGAGCTTATCAATAAGCTGTGGGTCTCCACTGTTGGGCCTGGTTTGGTTTAACGAGTCCATTGGTGGCCCGTTAAGGGTTTCCCTTTGCGTTTTACTAGTCAACGAGTTTAATAAGCTTCCTAACCCCTCTATAAGCTCAAGTGTGCTTAATAATAAGCCATGGTTCCTAACTAGCGAGCTGTTGGGCCCGATTGCGGGTCGTTTGGATTAAACGAAATCGTTGGTGGCCCGCTAAGCACCCTAGATATATATATGATTCGAAAATGTGCCCTTGTGACCAAATGTCGTGTATTTAACTTATATCCACGTTGCGTTTTACATGCAAGCGTTTGTTTATGTAGAGTATACGTTCCCAAGCCTTTGTGTCACGTTTACAACGAAGGTTTACGTATAGATTTTATTATAAATTCGTGTACAAGGTATAACGTATACATCGAGGTCCATGTTTTCATAAAACAAAAGATTTAAAGTCATTGCTTGTTAATACTCCCATATGTTACGTGTCTCTTTGTGCATGTACACCACACAAGTCGTTATACGCACTAGTATTGCGTATAACTCACATGTTTCTCATTTAACATGCGTGAACTTACTCTAGTACACCATATATATACGTATGTGACATATAAACTAGTTATAAGGTAAACACGCATAATATAAGTAACATATGGTTAAACCATGACTTACAAAAGGTCCTAATGCTTTGATTCGAGTGTGTGCGCGAAATGGAGATGACCCACGTATGATTTATACGTCCAAGTGATTTACCAAGACTCCAAGGCTTAGTGTATACCCAATCCCTAGCTCGTGTAAACCCTTGTGTGTGTTATGGCTTCGTGTGAAACAAAGGGAAGGCGTTTGCTTGCGGTTTTATAACCAAAACAAAGAGAGTGTATGTGTTTAAGTGTTTGTGTTTGTAAGAGTGTAAAATGGTAAAACACGAGTGTGTATTTATAGACAAAGACCTAGTTACATGTTCCTCGTATCTGGATCTTAACCAAAAAACGGGTGAGTCCCTAGGAGGTGATGGTTTTGGG
Organism: Tanacetum coccineum; assembly: GCA_026074375.1. NCBI lineage: Eukaryota > Viridiplantae > Streptophyta > Magnoliopsida > Asterales > Asteraceae > Tanacetum > Tanacetum coccineum. Next base: position 15,152 of record BQNB010008594.1, on the reverse strand, counting down.
GATGTTCTAGTTAAGAGCACACATGGTTTCTTTGATAAACCACTCGCTGTGCAATTCTTAATAAGCGATGCATGCTTTAGCATGCTTTAGCTAGGAGAATATAGAATCTATATGGATTGTGTATGATCTCTTGAGCTTTAGGCCAGCGAGGTAACACGGTCAACAAAAGACTGGGTATCTCAAAGAGGTTACTTTAACCATTATGTAATAGATCTTATGCCAAGAGACATATTACACTGACACACAAGGTGTACATTTAAACCTTATGTTGTACATGTACTGAGGATATAAGCGATACAGAAGATTTCTTATCGGTGAATTTGTGTGATGTTTGATTAGATTGACGGCAACAGTCAGGTATCCATAGGGCAAAGGGGCAAGGAATGTTGTCATCCAATGTATAATATAGCTCAACTAAGAACATTAAGGACCAACATTAATTAAAGGAGAGTTGTACAAGTACTTAACAATATCTTGGAAGATTTCTAGTTGCATTCTTGTTTGACTTAATATAATTAAGGCTAACAGAGGTATTAACACAAGATTTGATTTAATTTTGTGTTTAAGGTTTAAAAGTAGGTATTGGTTTGAGTCTAGGTATTTTCGGGGTGTGTCCAAATGTATTTTATTGCGAAACATAAACCTTTTACGTTACCAATAAAAATAAAATACGCAGAGTTAATAATTATCTTCTTAATAATTATATGACACTTGTTTAACGTAAACCTTAATTTATTTGGTGACCGTTTACGTTAAATGATTATTTCTAGTCTACGCGATTTTGCTTAAAAGTTAAATTAAAAGTAAACGCGTATCAGACCAAAATAATTAGTGATGAATAATAAGAGTCGTAAAATGACCTGAAATTGAGAAATGTTACAGTCTCCACCCGTTAAAAGAGCTTTGTCCTCAAAGCTTAAGACCTTGTAGTAGATGACGAAGCCCGGTTTGTGAAAAGCTGTGGGTATTTCTGTTTGAACGAATCTTCACATTCCCAGGTGAACTCAGGACCTCTCCTAGAGTTCCAGCGAACCTTAACCAATGGTATCTGGCTTCGCTTTAATCGTTTGATCTCCCATTCCATGATTTCAACGGGCTCTTCCATAAACTAAAGCTTATCATCAACGTAAATTCCTTCCAACGGCATGGCCAATGGTTTGTCAGCGTAACAGTTCTTCAGATTAGACACATGGAAAGTATGGTGAACCCTGCTCAACTCTTGAGGAAGTTCCAGCCTGTAGGCAACCTTCCCAACCTTGGCTAATACCTTGAAAGGTCTGACATATCTCGGGTTCAACTTGCCCCGCTTACCGAATCGTACAACCCCTTTCCAAGGTGAGACCTTGAGCATAACCCTATCCCCAACTTCAAACTCCATCGGCTTTCGCTTCAAATCAGCGTAGCTCTTTTGTCGATCCTGAGCAGCTTGAATTCTCTGCTTGATCAGGATGATCTTTTTCGTTGTTTCTTTTATCATTTCTGGACTAGTCAGTTGAGCTTCTCCAACTTTGGCCCAGCACATAGGTGATCGACTTTTTCGGCCATAAAGTGCCTCATAAGGTGCGGCCTTTATGCTAGCGTGATAACTGTTGTTATATGAAAATTCAGCTAATGGCAATTGCTTAACCCAGCCTTTGCTAAAATCGATCACGCAAGCACGTAGCATGTCCTCGAGAGTTTGAATAGTCCTCTCGCTCCGACTGTCAGTTTCCGGATGATACGCGATGCTCATACTCAAATCTGTACCCAAAGCTTTCTGAAATGATCTCCAAAATTTTGATGTGAACCTCCCATCACGATCATAGATGATTGAAATAGGTATTCCGTGTCTTGCTACTATCCTGTTCAGGTACAACCTTGCCAATTTGTCCAATGGATCATTCTCCCTTATTGGCAAGAAGTGAGCAGATTTTGTAAGTCGATCCACAATCATCCAGCTGGTGTCAAAACCTTGTGATGACTTAGGGAGCTTGGTGATAAAATCAATTGTGATATTATCCCACTTCCACTCGGGTATTGCTAGTTGTACTAACAATCCTGATGGCCTTTGATGTTCGACCTTGACCTTTGAACA
>BQNB010008594.1:0-12356 GCA_026074375.1 Tanacetum coccineum | reverse complement strand
GAGAATATGAAAAAAGAAACAGTAGGGCACGAATTGGCTATTTATACCCATGGTATATTTAAGTCAGGTAAAGGTAAGATGATGACACGTGCCAAGACACTTCCCGATTAACGGTACAAAGACAGAGTAAAAAGATAATGATAACAGCTGGATATGGGACCCAGGCGGTCAAATCACGCAGAACATAAGGGGACATGAAGAACCCACGTAACCAACGACAAACTGCCAAAACGGCACAAAAGACCCGGAACAGGGCAGGAGCGGAAGAAAATATGATCACGGAACTCTAGTCTAGTGACGCTCACCGCACGCTATAATTGTGCCACGTACAGTAAAGCAAACTAGACTGGGGGGACTTGATGACGTATAGTACGAACACCAAGCTTACTGGGCTTAGTTCATAATATACGCATATGGGCCCAGGCCCAATACAACGAATAGCCGGATTACTAAGCCTGACAAGGGTCAGACTCCGGATATTCCAAAGACGCACGTGAGTATCTTTAAAAGCCACACTGTTACACCTCCGCGGACATGCAATGACCGCGGAAGATCACTCGCGTCCGTAGAAACGATTACACGTGGACCCTTGCCTGACAAGGGACCCACTCCGGCTACCAACAGTTACAAGCGAAATACTAGGGAACCCTAGTATTGGTCTTGCCTATAAATAGGGGTCATTTCACACCCCAAAAAGGTACATTCTATCTAATCATTAATACACACACATACTCTGACATTCTTTGACAAACATGTATACTTACTCTCACGCCGGAGCTTAATCGCGGGGTCCGCCCTGCGGTAAGGCTAACGGTTTATTCTCATTTGTGCAGATTACCTCTCCATTACTTGGATTAGTACAAGGTCTACATCGCAGCCCACTCATTAGCCCAGCCCAATAAGTGATCTAAACCTACATTTACCCCCATACACAGTTCTTGTACTAACAAGTATATTGCACGTGTTCTGTTACAACATGTGATATTATTTTTCCAAAATAAGAGTGAAAACCACAACCTTGTGGAAATAAACACTTAAAAAACCATTAAAATTATCATTTTTGGAAATTTCTTATAATAACTTTAAGAACCAAGATTATTTTTACGCATACCTAATTACGCATTGTGATTCTATACAACAAATAAACAAGAATGAAACTACAAACTCATGGAAATAAATTCTTAAAGTGTAGAATATCTTAACACATAAAGTATGGAATTAGTTTAGAGTTTTAAAAAGAGAAAGATGTGATTGGATGAACATTTAGAGAGAGAAACAAATAAGAGAATATTAGATTAAGTGTGTGTGAGAAAATAAACAACCAACACTTTCTTCATGTGTGGAGAGGGTATAAATACTCTAAGCTATAACTGGTCATGGGCTTGGTTATGCGCTTTCCATGTGACTTTGGCCCGGTTAACTTACTAACATTACATATTTGACTTACTACGAGCTATGACTAACTATATTGGAAGTGATCGATACTTTTCGTATTCCTAACAATCTCCCCTAAGGCAAGTCACTCCAATTTACAAAAACTTAAACCTAGCATACTATGCTTTGACTTCAGTCTTGAGCTCATATTCTTTAACTTAAATCTTTAACTTGTGAATTGATGTAGTGATCATTGACTTTAGGCTTTGACTTGTATCTTTGACTTGATATGAATGTGATCTTGAACTTCTTGAGATCATCAACCAAGCATAATCTCTTTACATCGTCTAGTAATCTTGCCATCTTGTGATCTTGTAACTTTGGACCGACATGCTCATACTTTTCTTGATATGATAACTTGAAAGCTTTAATGATTCATCTTTCTTGAATTTCTTTAACTTTCACACTTTGTCGTTTCAAGAAAGACACATGGTATCAAAGTAGCGGAAGTCTTGAAACATGTACTTGAGCTTTCATGATGTCTTTATAAACGTCGGTTGAGTATGAGCATGTGGCTATGAATCTTGTGAGTCTGCTAGAACCAGGTAGCTTCACCACCTTCTTTAAGTTTCATGCAATAAAATAGTTAGCAATAAATCTGGGGGACGAATATGGCTTTGTCATTCGCCCGTGTTTGGTTGGAGTAACCTTCGAATCCATGAGGATCGACCTGTGATCAGGTAGATTCAATTTGAGAAGAATCTCTTTGATAGGATTTCCAGCTGTAGTATTGACTCTTTCTAACACATATGTATTAGATTCATCGTACTCAGCATGTTCTCATTATCAGAACGTCTCAAAGCAGACATCACAGTAAGAGTGAACCATCAAGTTACTATCTCACTGATTGAAATAGAAATGTATTTGAGAAAAAATCAATCGACGTGTCACTTGCTAAAGTGCTTTTGTGACATATCGAGAGTTTTAAGCATTTCAAAATTCATTAATCGTCAATTCATATACTATAACAAGTTTGATTCATATAGAATCATACCATCGTTTCTTTCCAGTTGTCACAAGATTGATTCGTATAGAATTGCACAAGTCACCTACCAAGAGCTTATTTGATGTTGGCTCTAGAAGGATTTCCATCATCATTGTGAATAACTTTCGTATCACTCTGATGTTATGGCAAAATCACAAGGATAATGCGTAGGACTCTTAAATCATTACTTGTTTTCACATTATGTGAGCAACAAATACATTTGAATAGTATCCTAATAAGATTTATGGATGATCTCTTGGCTCTAGACTCAATAGTTCACTTTTAGTTTTAGTGATCGGAGGCTAGAGCAGACTGCCACCTTTTTAATACCAACTAACTCGGAGTGAGAAAGTTGATAGAAATGCTTGTAATCTCAGTGAGAAATGAAACATAAATCTTTTGAGAGATTTTGAGTGGCTAGGGAGGGTTGTGCATTGCATCACTGCAGTCTTCAATGTCAGCAATCATCTTTGTGATTCTAGACAACAAATGTATTGACCCGGTTTCTGCCTAAGTGTAAGGAGGGCTTCTTTCTTTTCACCCTTTATCTTAACTTTTCTTTTTAATTCTTCAACCCCTTTAGCACTTACTGAGACTTCATAACTAGTACTTTGTTGGGTTTGTTCTAGTACTAGCTCTATCTCAGTCGGCACTTTTCCCTTAATCTCACTTTACTCCTTTTTTCATACCTAGGGACTTCTACACTAACTAGTTGAATATCCCTGGGTAGATCCCTCCGGTTCTAGCAGGATCATGGGAATGGATACCTAAACTTAACCACCTTATAACTCCAATGCAGTAATATAAAGGGTCGGTCTTTGGTACTTCCACATTTCAGCAATCACTTAACCATTTGCTCCCCCTTCATATGTGCATCGATTAATCAAAAGAGTTTAGCACATATGTGGGAAAGCGTACACTTGAGATCATAAAAATCACATTATTAGCCATATGTTTTAATCACATTTTCTCAAAAAAATTGAAAACTTAGCAAATTTTTGACAGACTTGGCAAAAATGCAAACCAACAATGCAGGCTATTAGCTTATGGTTTCTAACCTATATAACACTTGCACAAACACAAAAACATCATAAAAGCTCAAGATTTAAAAGCATAATCAAATAAGCAAATAAAATGAGCTATAAGCTCACAGATTCAAACCACAAACTCTTAAAACCTTAAAAATGATATTTAATACTTAAAAACTTAAACTAGCTAATTTTTACCACTACTTTTATCTAGTCTAAGTTGACTCAAGTGCACAAAACAGGTTTTGACCCATTTTGACCCGTGAACATGGTTAAACCAAACACCCCTTTAAATTCTGAAAAACCAATTTTTAAACTGATTTAAGGTGATTTAAGCTGAGTTTATGGAAAACAGATAACAAACAACAAGTATTAAGCAATAATAAGCACAAAGGGCACAGTAATAAGTAGTTAAATAAGCTAACAAGTAACAAGCATATATAAGGCAAATTAAGGCAGTTTTAAAGAATAACTTAAACAAAGGACAAATAAGCATTAAGCATAAATAGCACCAAACAATAGTAATAAGTAACAAAAAGCAGGAATAAGCAGAAAAGAAGCTAATGAACAGTAATAAGCAAAACTTGAAAAATAAGAAATTGGAAACTTACAAAGGCCCTTGCTTAAACAGGGCAAACAATGCTCAAAAGAGCTTATTTATAAGCTCTAGCTTATCAAAGATAAGCTAGTGATAGCAATAAGCCCTTCCCTTTTGGCTTATCTTCCATTTGAGCTTTTTGAGTGATTTTTGGTAAAATAAGCTTAAATCTTACAAACTATGAAAGAGTTTGTAAGACTTAAGTAAACAGCTTAAGAATGTTATAAAAAGAGCTTTTGTGAGCTTATAAAATAGTTTTAAAACATCAAACACTTTAATTTAAAAACGGGATAAAACATAAAAACTTCAATATTTCATTAAACTTAAAATTAGTACAAGGCTTTTAAGAAAACAATACAATAAGCTAAAAAGACTTAAACTATAAGCTGAAAATTAAACTAGGTAAAAAAACTTTAAAAAACTAACTGCCCCAAGGGCTTACAATGAGCCTATTTATACTAAGCAAATGAAGGTTCTAAGTCTTGTGCTTTCTTTGTGAGAGCTCATACGGGTGTGCTTGTTGTGTGAGTGAGCTCAAAAAGCAATCTTGGCCATCCAAAATGAGTAGAGCCCAAGTCATATGATCATCACCATCGATTTCTTGTCCTTATTCCTTGACGAATAGGGGTGCTAAGGATTGCCAAGGTATCATTTGTTGGTTTGTGTTTTGGGATAAGGTGTGTATAGGTGTGGGTCGACATAGTGGAGAAGAAAAGGGAATAATGTTTTGTTTGGTGTGGGGAAAGGACACACACTCTGTGTGTGGGAGATAAACAATGTTCGCGCCCTCTTTTAAAGTTTGGAAAATTGGCAAGAGTGGTCCCTGAGAGTGTGAATAACTATTGCATCCATCGTCCTTGCATTTTGCAAATTTGGTCCTTGAGGGTTTATAATTGTTTGCACCATTAGTCCTTAGAGGACTAACGGTGTAAAAGTTAAATAGGGTGATGGTTAACAGGTTGTTATAAAGGGGAGTTGGGCTTGTTGTTGGGCCGGGTGTAATTAAAAAGGTGTTGGGCCTTTTTTATAAGGCTTAAGGTTTGTAATATATAAGTGGGCTGACCCGAGCCTACTAGGTGGGTACGGGTGGGCCCACTTTTGACAATTTAGGTTTTCGGGTTCGGTTTTCGATGCTTTTTCCAATGCCACTTCCCTGGGTTGACTTTGACTTTGACTTTTTTGTTGACTTTGACTTTGTCTTTTTGACTTCTCACGGTCTTTCCGTTCTCGTGCTCGGTTTTGTTGTTTTGGCTTCGATTTTGTCCTTTTCTTCAATATCCGTTTCTTGCACAATACAAATGCAAAACATACAAATACAATGTATTTTTGGTACGTTTTTGATCATTTAAGTCCGTTTTTAGTGGTCAAAACTATGTGTAATTAAGCACATACCAAAATTCCCCATACTAAGATATTGTCGTGTCCTCACGCAATGCTATAAGTAAACACTTAAGAAAACTAAGAATCTCGGTCCCCTTCGACTAATTACCTCGAAAAGTAGCTAAGTGTTCATTGAGGGGAATTAAAGAATCAAGAGTTTAGAAAAACCCTGTTTTTACCATTATTAAAGATATACACTTATTCCTACACATATTTTTGTATTTTTCCTTTTTCTCATTTTTTTTAAGCAACTAACTTATTTGACTTTCGTTATCTTCATAACCGTTAGGGATCATAGAACAAGACGCATTTCAATCCTAAAATGCCCCAAAAAGGATAAATTCATCGTTCCCGACTTTTCACTCGTCCCAAACCAAGCATAAAACGAAATCACCGTTAAATATCAGTTAAGATGCTAACACTAATCATATTTGTAACTTGTAAACTTTTCACTCCCGCCAATTATTATATCTTAGGTGAATGTGCCATTTTGAATTTCAACTATAGATCAACGTTTTGCAAAATTCTATGCTTCACGTTCCACCAGAGAATAATGAGTTTGAAGGCGAGATCATCCCATGTAGCGACTTTCGTCTCGGCACATCCCAACCTTGCGGCTAAGTGACCAGGCTTTTGACACCCCACAGAGACTAGTATTGGGATTCACGGACCTTTGGTTTCAAAAACTCTTAGGTTTCCCGTTTACACATAGATTTTTTTTAAAAAAAAACTTAAAATGAAATAGTCAAAGTTCAAAAACATATTTAAATTTAACAAAAAGAGATCTTACATTTATTAATTCACACTTAATATTAAACATAACCATGATACAATTGTAACCCTCAACCTTTTAGAAGGTTGCAATATCGGTTGTGAGCCGGCAAGATGCAGCAAACTTTTATCAGCCTACAGTTTATAATTATTATTTATAATTTTTTTTCACACTTTATTTAACGATATAGAGAAGACTTCTTTTCGGAAAATTTAAGTATAAATTTTAACTAAGACTAAAATTATTGCTATCAACTACATAAAAATTGTTGATTTAAGTTTAATTTCTAAAAATAGCACGTATTATTAGTCTAGTTAGGAGCTTATGGGAGAAAAAGCCACAAATTACATACACGAGCTCTTAAGATTTCTAAATAATCCTTGTTTAGCATCCAACTCATACTTAACTCTATCATTTCTCGTTCTTTGCGAAAATTTGCGAACGCTTAGTCTAAATGTTAAGGAACAAGCTAGAGCTCAACACGCTCGATCGAGTCAAAATTTATTCTTATTCTACCCAGCAGGAAAGTCCAAATTGTGACAAAACACTTATTTTATTTTTGAAAATTTTGAATTTTTTTTCATTTTTTGGTATTTTTTTTCAAAATTTTTGGTAAAAACGAGATTACGTGAAAACAATGGCTGCAGGCATAATCAAATCGATAGATTGTCCTCAATGTTTTAAGAAGGGTCTCTATGCAAATCCTAAGCCGTTTATTAAGTATGCTTAAAGATAAACGCTAGTCGATTAGATTAGGATATTAGATTTCTCGAATGAAGCTGAGGATTTGAAGGTCGAGTGATCGAAGGACACAAATCGTGAGCATGAGAGGCTTCAAAATCCGGGAAATCCTGGACATACAACAAAAAACACAAAAACACGAGAATGGAAGAGGCGAGTCTCCTCACAGCACAAAACACTTATTCATTACTACTAAACTAATTATATTAGGATAAGCATGGGTTGCCACCCACGAAGCGCTTATTTTTGTTAACCGAGTCTTGAGCCTGACTCGATCCCCCATACTTGAGCTGGTCAAGGGGGATAGAAATGGAGAAACGGAACATCCAAGATAGGAGTGTCCCCTCCAGAGATCATCATCGGGCTTTCATTTAAAGCTTTCAAGCCCCGATGAGATGAGAGGTGAGGAGATTGTTCCTCACCTGCAGCAAGAATACCAGGATTGAAAACTTTATCCTCATTTTGGGGTGAAAATGGAAGAAAAGTGCCAATCACTGGAAAAGGAAGATCACGGATGAATGAGATAGAAAATTCATCCAATGATAGAAATCTCATGGATTGGACTCCAATGAATATCCCTGGATCAAAAATCTTGTTTCTCGTTCTGGAAGGAAAAGAAACTGCAAGGTCAGATCTGAGGGAATCACTAGAAAGAGTGAAATCCGAATCCAGATGAAGGGTGGGATAGGTGGGTACAACATTAGGTACATAAACTCTTGGTTCTCTTGTTGGATTATCAAAAATATCCTCCACCACATCCATAGTGAAATTTCCCGAATCAGGTTCAATCTTAAAGTAGAAATGATCATACTTTGATGGAGATATGTTGTGAGCAAGTTCACCGGCGAACTCCTCATGATAAAAGTCACTCCTATCGGCAGGAGGAAACAGATTGATCGAATGATCAAAGATGAATGAATCATATTGAGAAAAATCAGCATGAGTAGTGGTACTTCCACTACTCTTCTCTTCAATATGATCGTCATCAAAATAGAAATCTTCATAATCTGGAAGAGAATAATCAAAACGAGTAGTGGTACTGCCACTACTATTCTCTTCCAAATCAAAGCAGAAAGTTTCAGATTTGGGTATAGAATTATCAAAGGTGTTAGTCTCCTCCAAGAAAAAGTTAAGAAATGTGGAGGGAGACTTGGTCACAAAATCGGAAGATGGAGGTGGATTAGAATTAATTTATTCGATCTTAGCAATGAGAAGATTGATTTTTGATATTTTTTCATGAAGAATATCGTCCTCAATCTCTCCATATTCCGTGTGAAAATCCTTCACCTCCTCTAAGCTGACGAGCTCAGAATCGGGAGGTGACGCCTCAACATAATCGATGTCGTCAATAGAGAAAGAATCATCATCAATCAAAGTAGAATCATCGTTAGAATCAAAGAAACCCTCAAATTGATCTTTTGAAATGTCAAGAGGCGGAGAATTATCACGAAAAGGCACATCACACATCTTGTCGGGAATACCCTTGGACTCACTTGGGATTTGGACAAGGTTCTCGACACCAGACTTTATTACTTCGTCCGATTCCGTTGCCGGAATAGTGTCAATATGCTCATCCTCCATTATGAGAGAGTCAACGGGCTCCTCGGTTAATAAAACATGTGTGATTGCAACACACGGAGGAATTCTAGAAATAATAATATCTTTCAAGGGAATAAAACTTTCCTCGGCATCGTCATCATCATAGCAAATGGGAATCTTCCAATATCGATCTTTAGCCGCTTGATCTTCTGCAATTCGCTTATCTTTTTCCTTCTTTTGCATATATTGACCAACCATATCACATATGGATGTCATTTGCTCCATAATATTATTTTGAGAATTGAGAAGCTCATTTTGAGCATTGAAGATTGGATGATTGATGGTATATTATGGGGGTTAAAATTGGTCAAAACTGAAATAATTATAATCATAACACGGATTAGGTTCGTAATAATTCATCGGTTGACATTAAAAAGTCTCGTGAGGACCCCCACAATCTTCACAACAAGGATATTGTTGTGGAAAACTCGATGAAGTTTGTGGAAAATAATTAAAGTTTTGATTGAAACACGGGTCCTGATTGTAGACAAACAGGACTTGAGGTGGACAATCATAACCAAGATGGGCATCGTTCCCACATAACTCACAAGAGTATGGCACGTATTGGGGTTGTGGAGGTGGGTTAAAACGTCTAGGTGAATCAGTTGACAGAATTTTGGAGTGGAATCATAAGTGAATGAATTTCATCTCCAGAATAGGATGGCGGATCGGAAATTGGCAAAAGGTTGTGGGAGTCATTCAACGGTTTGATTGTCTGCATGGTTCGGTTAGAGACAAACGGAACTTGTGGAGGACAATTATAACCATAATGAGCACCTTTTTCCACAAGACTCGCAAGTACATCATTGACAAAAGATATCGTCTAACGAATCACCACACTCGTAACAACAATGGTGGTCAATATGTGGAGGACTTTGTGAAGAATTTTCACCGGGGTCCTGTTTGACAACGAATGGCTCTTGAGGAGCATTATCAACGTTGGTATTGTCATTGGATGACTCGGAAGTATCTTGAAGGTCTTGGAAAATTCTATTTTCAACACAATATGTAAACAAATCTTCCTTAAATTTCTTTCGTAAAAGAGCACATCCTCGACAATACAGACCATCAACCGGGTTTCCACCAAATTGCACCAATTCCTGAGGGGGTCGTTGAGTATGAGTCGGTGTTGTTTTATTAGGATTCACGATCGATCTTGTTACGTGACACCCTTTTAAACAACAATAGTCTGTAGTGTACAAAAGCTCCAAAGACGAGCATTCTTTAATCAGTGTAAAGGGGATTAAAACGATAAGCGAATGACGCCATAAGAATTAAAATTAGAGGGATAAGAAAGTTGAATTAAATGACAAGAGGTGAAGGAGATTTATTTGGAATTTCGAGTTTTTTGTAAACATCTTATTTTATTAAACGGAACAAAACGAGAATTGAAATTACTCAAAAAACGTTAATCAACTTGCATTCCTGGTTAGCTCTTTAAAAGAAAAACGCACAAAGGAGCGGAGGAGCGAGAAAGCGCGAAGCTATTAAAATCCTTCTCCTTTCGGGTCATATTTCCTCAGAACAACCCTCCTTATACCCCTCTTGTAGTTTGTTAATCAATTAAAGGTGAGCCGTACCTCGCAAGTGACACAAAAGGCAAGTTTTAAATCTTTTGTTGGGAACTTATTATGATAATGCTTCAGTTGAAAGTATTATATTGATGATGAATTGTTTATCTTTATTTAGGACAATGTTTTATTTTTTTGATTTTTCTTGTTTTTATATACTAATAAAAGAAAATGAAAATATTTTTGTATTTTTATATTTTTATAAAGAAAATAACTTCACAAGGAAGGATCTTCAAAGCACTAATTGTCAAACGTCGGAATGAAAATCGCTTACACTCCACCCCGGCAGCGGCGCCAAAAATTAATAGTTTTGAAACTATCCCTTTAAATATATATAAATATAAATAATTATAAATATATAATAAGGATAATTATCAAAAAATCTCAATGTAGAAACCGGGAAGTATGTGATTCCCGGGTCGTTATCCCCAACGTAAGATAAAATAATACCTTTACTATATATATAAATATAAATATATATAATAAGAATTATCAAAATCAATAATAATATGATAAGTATTCCGAGAGGCTTTTTAAAAGATTAATGATTTTAACCAAAGCAAAACCTTAAAAAGCTACCCGGGTCGTGTCCCGTCGAGGCGTGAATTTGAAAATTGAGAATCGGTTTGGGAATTATGCTTGAATAATCACAAATTTGGGTTTGGGATTCTAAATCTACTAATAACATGCAAAAACAGATAAATGAAAACTAAAAACGAAAGCAATTAAAGAAAAGTGCGAAAAAACGAGAACGAGATTCTAATCTCGTTCTAAAAAAAACTAAATCTTGCAAATTTAACCTTACAAATGTAATTTTAATTTTCCTAGGTCCTTCATGATAAAAGAAAATTTTGAAAAAAAGAATTATATTTTTTTGACTTTTATTTTATTTATTATGATTTAAAAACAGTTTTAATGAAATTAAATGATTAAAAATAGTAAACTAATTATAAAAATACAAAAAATACTTTAACTTATAAGGAATGTAGGGAAAATATAAAACCGAAAGAATGCTGAAGCAATAAGCAGTAAAATAAGCAAATAAGCATATAAGCTAAAACTGGTAAAATGACTATAAAACTAAAGTAATGCAAACTAGTAACTGAAAAAGACCCAAGGGCAGTTGGTTAGTGTGTGTTTGTGTGGGACGTGAGTGTGCAAAGGGGGAGGTCATGGGTCCGACCCCCATGCCTTCCCTTTTTGTAAAACATTTTTTTTAAAACTTTTTACACAATCTTAAAGAACACATTAAAACAAGCATTTTTGAAAACTACAACTTTTTATGAAGACTTATAAATAAGCCAGAAAAAGTACAAATAAAAGAGTCAGTGAACTTATTTTACACTTAAACTTAAATGGCAAAACAGTTTGGCTTTTAAAGAGCAAATAAGCAAATAAAAAAGTAAAATAAGCAAACACAGATCACTAGACAAACCTAATAAGCATCTAAGAACAAAATTCAGTAAGAAAATTAAGCAGAAAAGCTCAAATAAGCTAATAAGCAAAATAGGCCAAACTGCTTAGCCAAACAGCCTAAGGACACTTTTCTAGCTTATTTTTAAGCTAGTTAAAGGATCCTTATGGCTTAAAGGCTTAATTGCCTTTAAAGCTTATCCAATGAACTTTTAAAATCAGCAATTAAAAATGGGTTTGAAATTCAAATAAGTATGGAAAAGGACTTATGAAAAAGCCTGTTCACACAGAATGCACAATTTTTGGTTTTCTTTTTAAGACAAATAGCTAAATGCAGGCTTACTTTATAAGATAGCAAAATAAGTTCAAAGCAAGAAATAAGCTGACAAAGATAATACCTACACCTAATAGGCAAGAGTAATCCTAAATAAGCAATTACAATAAGCTGTAAGTAAAAAAAAGCTAAGACAGATTTCAAGTTTTGGGGATTGGCAGTCCTAAACCATAACTTGCAAGCCAATAATTAAGCACATGAATAAGCTCAAAACTGAAAAATAAGCTAAAACAGATAAACTTAATACGACTAACTATCTATACATGCATAAATCAGAACCTATAACAAACATTTAATCACTTAAATTTAAGATCAAAAAGGGTATTTGAGCTTTAAAAACTGCCATAACAAATTTTAACTTGGAATTACAATGGACAATTGAAAACTTATACTTCCTTTTCCTACTGCATTCATGACCAAAACAAGACACAAAAAAAGGCTTCAAAACCTTTTTTAAATCAAAGCTTGCATATAAGCAATTTGCAAGAAATTGAAAACACA
>BQNB010008593.1:2784-81745 GCA_026074375.1 Tanacetum coccineum | reverse complement strand
TATATCTTGTGCTATTGATCTTGAAGTAACACGCCCCGGACCCTTATTCTGCTGCGACCCAATTTGGGGGTGTTACACTTGAGATGTCTTCTAATAGAGGCCTCAGAAACAACCTTGACTTTCCCATCAATAATAGCAGTTATTTCCATCTCTCCATTCTCAGGTGTGCTTGTAGAAGCAGTTTGCTAAAACTATTCTATGAGAGAGACATAGATAGTTAGACTTTCAGTGAGGGCATACTTAATGTGACTTGTAGAGAGAAAATCAATTATTTGATGAATTCCTTCACTTCCTTTTGACTTTTGTAAGTAGGCAGCCATGTTGTGCCTGTCGCAGAAATCCAAATTCGCCATTTGATGAAGAGAAGTTTGATTAGGGTTCTGGGATTTGTTTGTTTATGAGAGTGTGTGAGCTTGGCAAAGTTAATTGAGATTATGTAGAGAGCACTTAGGGTTTTGATTCGACCGACATAATAAAATTGAATCTTTTTCTCGAAGAAAACTTATATTAGAAAGAAAGATCAAGAAATATCCAAATTATAGACCCCTATAAGCAAAGTTGTTGGCGAAAATATCTTAACGACTATTAATTAATTAAGAAAATTATGTTATGACCCAAACAATATTAACGGTAACATAGCAGTACTAATATTAGCCTACCAGTACTAAGTAATGCCTAGCAGTACTAAGTTTTAGACTAACAGTACTAAATAATGCCCAACAGTACTAAGTAATGCGTAGCAGTATTAACTGTTGAGACACCAATTTTAACCTCAATTATGTTCCAAAAAGTATTTCCATCACCAATCTTGATTCTCACAAGCTCTCTTTCTGTTTTTGTTCTTACTTTATCTCTTAATTCTTTTTGCTCACAAAATCACTCTTTTCTGTTTGTATTCACACATCTCTCTTTCTGTTTTTCAACTCACAACATCTCTCTTTTCTTTTTGCTCACCAAATCACTCTTTTCTGTTTGTATTCACACATCTCTCTTTCTATTTTTCAACTCGCAACATCTCTCTTTTCTTTTTGCTCACCAAATCTAACAATAATGTACAAAGTTCCATCAATTCTAATAGTTTCATACTGTCCTCCCCACTTCCAAGTGTGTAACCTCTTGAGAGAGGTGGATTATTGGACTGTTTAGATGTAGTCTCAAACCTAGTTTGAGCATCTACACCCCCCAATATGGTATCTTGGCACCTGGGACCACTACCTGAATCAGTTCCCTAAGGATTTGACTCATTAAGTGTTGCCATTGATTGGGTCCTATTGTTGTTACCAATGTCCTGCTCTGCATCTAAGCTAGAAGCAGTAGTGGCAACCCTTTCCATTATGTCTTACCACTCCTTATAGAAAGTCTCATCTGCAAAAAGATTTAATAGTTCCACTAGACTAAGATATCTTAGTGGTCCTTATGGCTTTCCTAGGTTTGTAGGTCTTTTTAGGTTGATATGATGATGGAACAATGATTGGTTTCTTTATTGTAGAGTTGAGTAAATGTAGATGTGGGTTGGGGATCAGTGGGTTCTCCTGACCCTTCATCCATATCTACTTGATGTTTCAATCACTTTCATTCAATATCAATTGACCTCCCCTTAAATAATGCTTCAGAGGTTAAGAATTTTCTTAGCAGTTGTAACTCTAATGATTTCCCAGCAGTACTAACTTTGGCTCAGCAGTACTAACTTTTGCCTGGCAGTACTATTTTGTTACCTAACAATATTAACCTTACAACTACCAGTTTTAACTTCAAACCTCATCAATTATAACTCCAATAAATTTTAGCTTCCAAGATTGAGTAATCCAATGCTGGCAATCAAAAAGTTAAACCTGCTAACATCAAATGCCTTTGTGAGAAGATATGTAACATTGTGGTCTGTGTGAATCTTGATCACTTGAATCAACTTATTCTCATAAGAATCTCTGATGAAATGGTGTATAATCTCTATGTGCTTGGTTTTAGAGTGAAACACTAGATTCTTCACAATACAAATGGTGCTTTCATTTTCAATGTAAATCTAGGTGTTCATGAAGTTGAACCCATAATCAAGCATTTGATTTTGAATCCATAACGCCTGTCTACAGCAATTAGCAGCAGCAACATACTCTGCCTCAGTAGTAAAGTTGGCAACTATAGTCCGCTTCTTGCATTGCCATGAAATCAATCTCTTGCCAAGAAATTGACAACCTCTTGTTGTGGATTTCCTGTCAAGACTAACACCAGCATAGTCACTATCTGAAAAAGCCTCCAAGTCAAATGGTGAATCTCTAGGATACCAAAGGCCTAATTTAGGTTGACCTTTCAAGTATCTAAAGATCCTCTTCACAGCTTGAAGATGTGACATTTTAGGAGTAACTTGGAACCTTGCACAAGCACAAACAACAAACATTATGTCAGGCCTAGAAGCTGTTAAGTACATCAATGATCCAATCATTGATCTGTATAAATGAACATCTACAGCTTCAGCTTCTTCATCCTTAACCAATGCCTTATTAGTCTCTATTGGAGTGCTTGCTGTCTTCACAGTGGCAAAATCAAACTTCTTCAATATTTCAGCCACATATTTGTCTTGGCTAATGAAGATTTTATCCTCCTTCTGTTGTACTTGCAATCCTAAGAAGAAAGTAAGTTCCCCTATAGAACTTATTTGGAATCTCTTGTGCATCAAACCTTCAAACTCATCACATAAAGACTTATTTGTGAACCCAAAGATGATATCATCAACATATACCTGTACTAACAAGATATCACCTTTGTCCTTCTTGATGAACAAAGTCTTATCAATAGTGCCTCTTCTAAATCCATTTTCAATTAAGTAGGTAGACAAGGTCTCATACCAGGCTTTAGGAGCTTGATATAGACCATATAAAGCTTTTTCTACCTTATACACTTTGTCAAGAAAATGTGGATCTTCAAAACCAGGAGGTTGGCAAACATATACCTCCTCTTTAATAATACCATATAAGAAGGCACTCTTCACATCCATCTGGTACACAATAAACCCCATAAATGATGCATAGGCCAAAAATAACCTGATTGCTTCTATCCTAGCAACAGGAGCAAAAACCTCATCATAATCAATGCCTTCTTCTTGGGTATAACCTTATGCAACCAGTCTTGCTTTGTTTCTGACAACAATTCCTCTCTCATCTTTCTCATTTCTAAAGACCCATTTGGTTCCAATTGGCCTCTTGCCATTAGGTAAATCCACCAGAGTACAAACCTTTTGAATTTTAAATTATAGAAGCTCCTCTTGCATTGCCTCTACTCAGCTTGGATCTTCTAAAGCTTGAATCACCTTCTTAGGTTCTTTTTGAGAGAGAAAACAGGCAAGTAAGCAGTTTTGATAATCTTTGTGATTTGTTCTCCTCTGCATATTAATGTAACTAACCATAGCATGTTCATCAGTAATCTTGGTCATTCTCCTTGTTTGAATAGCTGAATTAAAGTCTCCAATGATATGGTCTTTAGGATGATCCTTGTCAATTCTGGTTGTAGGAATAGGACTGACATTCATGGTTGTTTCCAAGTTGTTGAGGTCTGCCACTGCACCCACATCTTCATCATCATAAGCATTACCAAAAATTCCAGTATCATCCATTGGAGTCACATTTGTAACAGGTGGAAGTGTAAATGCATTTTTGAAAGGAGAAAATTGTTTAAATAGATGTTCCTCAAATGCATTAGAAGCTTCAGCAGCATTAACTTGAGATGATAGATCATCATCAGTACAAGATGGTCCAGCAATACTAACAAGTGTACTAACAACATTAATACTATTAGTGATGTTAGGATTTTCAGTCTACTATTCTTGTTGAAGTAGCCTTTCAAACTCACCTCTTGTAGTTTGTTCATCCTTCCCATCTTTATCTGAAGCTCCACTTTCATCCATTTCAGTAGGCTTCTCTTCAGCATCTTCTTCACTGACCTTAGGATCTTGAGAGATTAATGGATCAAATGTGCAGAAAGGTATCAGGATGTACTCTTGTTCAGGTTCTTTCTTCTTTTCAGCTTGACCTGCAACAATATTATCTCTAGTTCCTGCAATACCATTAGTTTGATTTCCCGCAACAACTGGCACATAGTTCATAAATATTGTCAAAGAATCAACATCAAAAGCTAGTCTGGTCCATTTCCTATCACATTAGGTGCATTTTCAAGAAATCTAATGTTTAAGGTCTCTTCAACTATCCTGGTTCTCTTGTTAAATACTCTCATAGCCTTGCTAACCACAGAGTACCCAACAAAAAACCCCCCCATCAGCTTTTCCATCAAACTTGCCTAGATGATCCTTGGTATTTAAGATGGTATCAGGACACCCAAAAGGTTTCATGAAGTCTATCAATGGGGTTCTTCCACGAATAAGTTCATAAGGTGTCTTGTTATGAGGCTTAATGACTAAGACCTTATTTAGCACATAGCAAGCAGTATTAACTACTTCAGCCCAAAAGGTGGTTGGTAACTTAGAGTCAACCAACATAGTTCTTGCAGCCTCTATCAGTGTTCTATTCCTCCTCTCAGCAACACCATTCTGCCGAGGAGTCCTAGCAACATTGAATTCCCTCTTAATCCCCTTCATTTCACAGAACTGAATCATTACACTATTTTTGAACTCAGTTCCATTGTCACATCTGATAACTTTTACTTTATGGTCTAGTTGATTTTCTATTTCTGTTATGAAGTTCTTTAATATCCCAGTAGTCTCATCCTTAGTGGCCAAAAAGAATACCCAAGAAAATCTACTAAAGTTATCAGTGACATCTAGGCAATGAGACTTTTTCATTAAACTCTTAACATTTATAGGACCAAATAGGTCCATATGAAGCATATTTAAGGGTTTACTGATTGAGTTCACAAGTTTGGCCTTACAGGAGGCTTTATGTTGCTTTCCTTTCTGACAAGCAACACAAGAATGGTCATTTTCAAAGATCTTTGAGGGTAAACCTCTTACAAGGTTTACCTTAACCAGTTTGTTAATATTTTTGAAGTTAATGTGCCCAAGCCTCTTGTGCCATAAATTAGATTCATCAATTATGGCCTTAGCAAAGAGACAAGTTAAACCTTTAGTGGGAACAACACTCTTTAGGTCAAAACTGTAAATGTTATCCTTTCTTAGAACTCTCAGCAAGACTTGACTTTCATCAAGTAGCTTAAAGTCAGAAGATAAGACAAGACATTCAGTGTCAGTAAAAAGAACATTATTCTTTTTGTCACAAATTTGTGACACACTAAACAGGTTATACTTAAGCTCCTTACAAAAGTACACATTATCAAAATCCAATGTTCCTGTTTTGATTTTACCTTTTCCAGAAATTCTACCTTTACCATCTCCAAAGGAAACAAAACCACCATCATAATCTTCATATTCAGTAAGATAGCATTTGTTTCCAGTCATGTGCCTAGAGCAACCACTGTCAATAACTCCTTTTTCCTTGTACTCCTTCTGCTGTGGGTTGCCCTGCACATAAAATAAGAGAATTAGACTCTTTTGGGGATCCAAGCCATTATAGACTTGGATCTGCCTCGTGCATCAATGTAAGAATATTTCTTGAAAGTATTTGATGCACTACTATTTTTGGCTTTCCAAACCCAGCATGCTGAGGCCTTAACACATGCAGAATACTTCACAAACCATACTAAGTGAAGTAGTATACACTACTTCCCCCTGGAAATTGACACGGTAAAATCAAAGTCAACTAAGTCCCGGATGTACACATTTTCCCCCATGATGGTTTCGAACTCTCGGAAGCATCATTGTCGTGTACGTCCATATACTCGAGAAGTTCTTGTCTTAAGCACAAATCTTGAAATCCAAACAAAGCATTACCCTTTTGTCTTCAGAAACCGTAGAGGAGATGAAGCAAGAATCAAGAAAACTTGGTATAATCAAGGTCTTGTATGTGAATGTCGTTGAAGAACTTTAAGAAATTTGCTTAGACTGTGAAGTACCTTTGTCTTGAAATGGGACAATAATATCCCGTGAGAATTGCTGATTACATCTCAACCTTATACTCTCTGGCTAACTTACCAACCTCGTATTCTGTCGGCTATTGTTGTGACCACTTGGTGAAGTAAACCTGATATACCAAACTTTAAAAAGAAGTGAAATCCTCCAAATTTGTTACTTAAGCTTGCACTGTTGTGATTGAAGAACGGTGCAAGATTAAATCTATAAGTACTCTATACCCCACCGGACAAGTATAAGAAGAATAACACCTCTTGAAATTATCCACATCGACTTCTGCGTGTGACACTGAGTACTACAACGTAACTCCTTTAAGTGATAGTTATCTAGGTCTGCAACCAACCACCCCTGACTGCTAGTAACTAGATAATTCAAGTCTTAATCATAAGTTGTATACGGTCAGGCAAGTCATCAATCAATAGATTAGGTTTAAAGAAAAGGGGTAGCAAATAGAAGGAAGTCTCGATGATGAAATAAGTAGACGCCTTCGTGAAATCCAACTTCAAGCTCAAATAAGGGATACCAAATCAACTTCGTGAACACTTGTCATCATAATTCGAATTTCTAGCCGTTTGTCATTTAGTGAATCTTATTCGGATCGTTTATAGTGTTATGTATCATGTTTGTTGTGTTGTTGTTCTAGAATGTTGTTTAACTAGGACAAACGTTGTTTGAAAGTCATTAACGGATCCACATTTGTCTAGTCAAACTTGTCGTGAAAGTGTTTTAGTACTCGAACCATTGCTTATACCCGGACTAATCCAATAATATTATTCACAGCCCGACCCACTTTCGGTTAACTGTCAGCCCAAGTCCATCAAAAGAAACCATTTATACTCGGTCTGTCAACACCCATCAGCCCAATAAACAACAAAAAAGGCCTACAATATAAACCATATGGAAATTTCGGCCCATGAGTTTATTTTAATAAGACCAGGCCTCCCAATCACTTAGCAAAATCATGGCCCATATCAAGTATAGAGAAAAAAACCCGATCCATCACCCAATATATTACCAGCTCCTTTTAATTAGGGAAACAATAACCCTAATCTTTATCAACGCCCCTATCTGAGTTTCTCTCCCAAACCAATAACTCAATATATCTGAATCATTTCAAACGCAAGAAAGAAGAAGAAAAAAATCTCCCATCATCTTTGCATACATATAAACGAGCACACTGATCTATAAACCCTTCATGATTCATCCGCCACAGAGAACCCACGAAATACGATTAAATATTGTCAACTACAAGATCATTTATATGGTCTCGGGTAGGTTTACTTTTGTTTGAGTATGACAATTGAAATAAAGAATTGACTATAACATAATTGTTATGAGTCTTTCTTGATTTTTGAATATTAAGAGGGTACTACCCAACATAGATCCGTGATGATTTAATTCGTGGTATTGATCTTTTGAGGTCATTGTATTGATGTAACACACGAAAGTGAAACTGAGATCAATGTTTTGTTTTCATTTCCCTCTTTTTTTACTGTCGATTCGAGTCTTGATGGTGGTTTGAGGAGATGGAGATGATAATATGTGACAATGGGTTTAGGTAGATTGAGTCGGATTTGTTGTAATTGAAATGTGACGATGGGTTATTGAGGCTGTTGATGTTGTTATTGAGTCTAGTCGGATTTGTTTATGGAGATGTTGTTGTTGTTGATGATTGTGATCATTTGCTGACTCAGTTGAGTCTTGACCGGGTCAACTCGGTAAATATCAAGTTGACTCATTTTTGGTTGTGGTTTAGCAAAACGCAACCAAGCAAAACGCAACAAGGTCTTGGGGGGCAAAACGCAACCCATCACAAAACGCAACATTTATAAAATTTTGGCAGCATAGCGTTTAGATGTGCAACGTAAAGGTCTTCAACTTGGGACAAATCGCAATACCAAAATGCAGTCCGAGACAAGACGCAATCCTCTATTGTTTAGATAAAACGCAACTGTTTTGAACCAAAACGCAACCTGCAAAATTATGTACTTTTGTACTTTTTTTCTTAAAAACCGGATCTGGGTTTTTTCTTTTCATCAAAACGCAACCAAGAAGCAAACATAAACCCAGATCTGCTTTAAGCTATTAACTTGTCTTCTAAGCACACTAGTTGGCAGATTTGAACACAGACATGAATCAGAAATTAATATCAACATATATATAACCTGTTCATTACTTTTTCATAAGAGAAAAAAATGATGAACAGTAACATGAACAGTGACATGAATAGTGTATGAACAGTACGTGAACAATACAAGAACACCATGAACAGTACGAAACAACAAACAAATGATACAATACACTCCTGTAGCTCTGATGCCAATTGTAGATTATAAATGACATATAATATCAGGGATTAAAACAGATCTGGAGGTTAGATAAAGTGAAATAAATGTGTAGCCATTTGATTAGAGAATAAAGAAAGAAGGAGATGGAAAGATATGTGTGTTCTAGAGTGAAAACACACACACCCACACTTTACAAATGTGAACTTCACCCCTCCATGGAAGTATGGAGGGGGTATTTATAGTCCTAGTGCCACATAACTATCGTAACTAGTCATTATTAGTCCCTATGTGACACGCTATAAATAAACTAATGTAATTCCGTGTTTGTCACCATATTTTAAGGCTAACAATATGTAAGGGTTTGCGGATTGAGTTCACAAGTTTGGTCTTACAGGAGGCTTTGTGTTGCTTTCCTTTCTGACAAGCAACACAAGAATGGTCATTTTCAAAGATCTTTGAAGGCAAACCTCTAACAAGGTTTCCCCTCACAAGTTTGTTCATGTTTTTAAAGTTTATGTGACCAAGCCTCCTATACCATAATTTGGATTCATCAATTGTGGCCTTAGCAAAGAGGCAAGTTAAACCTTTAGTGGGAACAATACTCTTTAGGTCAACACTGTAAATGTTATCCTTTCTTGGAACTCTCAGCAAGACTTGACTTTCATCAAGTAGCTTAAAGTCAGAAGATAAGACAAGACATTCAGTGTCAGTAAAAAGAACATTATTCTTTTTGTCACATATTTGTGACACACTAAACAAGTTATACTTAAGCTCCTTACAAAAGTACACATTATCAAAATCCAATGTTCCTGTTTTGATTTTACCTTTTCCAGAAATTCTACCTTTACCATCTCCAAAGGAAACAAAACCACCATCATAATCTTCATATTCAGTAAGATAGCATTTGTTTCCAGTCATGTGCCTTGAGCAACCACTATCAATAACTCATTTTTCCTTGTTCTCCTTATGCTATGGGTTACCCTACACATAAAATAAGAGAATTAGACTCTTTTGGGGATCCAAGCCATTATAGACTTGGGATCTGCCTCGTGCATCAATGTAAGAATATTTCTTGAAAGTATTTGATGCACTACTATTTTTGGCTTTCCAAACCCAGCATGTTGAGGCCTTAACAACATTAACCCCTTTTCCCTTGTTTTCACTTACTACTGCTCTATCCCTAGCAGTAGTATCTTTTACCCTGACAGTATTAACCTTTTTTTTTATTAAAAATACTGTTTTTGTATTCAGAATACTTGTTAAATGGCCTTGTGACTTGTGAATATCTCTTTTTATAAGCATTTGATATTGGTCTAGGATGATTCACAGTTGGTTTTGAGCCAGCAGTATTAACTGGTCTGACAGCAGTATTAACACTTGCACCAGTAGTATTAATTTTGCTAGACTTGGTTAATACTGCTTGTGGAACAAATCTTCTATTAGGGTGAGGGTGAGTCATTTTATTAGTAAAGTTCTTGTGATTCACCCACTTGAGTTGTTCCACACTGGTCTTATAACCTTTTTATCACACACATAATGAAGATGCTCAAAACTACCACAAACAAAACAAGCTTTATTAATCATTTAAAGTCACTTCCTAGTCTTTGGGACATAAGATTGTTCTAGTTTTTTGGTTCCCTCTAGGATACTATTTGTTTTGTTTAGGTGTTTCCCTAGCAGAGTCAACAAATTTAATTTTTTTAGTGCTAGGTCTAACAGATTTATTTTCAACATTAGGTATAAAATCTACCTCACTATCATCATCAGAATTCCAATCCTCAATGACTGGAGGTCTAAAGCTGTTCTTCCTAATAGTTTTAGGTTCTACTACATCACCATTACTTTTTACACCAGCAGAATCATGATTTGACTCAACATTCTTAACATTACTAGGTGTAACAACAATAATAACATCTATATTCTCACTTTTAACTATTTCATCTATAAATGTTAGATCAGGTTTGCGAGGTATGAAATTCCTTGTAAAAGGTGGGGGAACTGCATGATATCCCTTATCAGAATTGGACTTATTATTCTCTTGATTTTCTAACATCTCAGATGAATTCACAAACCTTTCTACTGCAGGAGAAGCTGCAGTAGAAGAAGCTGCATTATACCCGAGTCCAGTTTTAAACTTGTTAATGACTTGACTTTCTAGCAAATTATTCAAAGAATTAGATAAATTTTGAAACTTCTCTAATGTTAGTTTTAACTCATCTCTCTCTTTTTCTGCTTTTACCAATTTCTTTTTGTTTTCAACTAAAGCAGTGTCTCTTAGTTTGACTTTAAGTTTTAAAACATTTATGCCTTCTTCAAACACAGCCCTATTTTTCTTATAGTGAGCTAGTCTAGCTTCTACAGATTCTAAACCTGATTTATAAGATACTAAATTAAATTGAGACCTTTTGTCATATGAAGACAAACTATCATATTGTTCTTTGAGAGTAACATAAGCTTTACACATGATTTAGATCAAGAATCTATCTCAGAATCTGAATTGGAAGAACTTCCTAAAGATGTATGTGCCATCAATGCAAAGTTTGTAGGATGCTCTTCCTCAGCTTGGTAGCTCCAGTCGTACCCTCCAAGTCTATCTTGAGCAACCAAGGCATTTTCAGTGGGAGTTTCCACTGTCACAGTTCTTCTATTATTCCCTCTTCCTCTATTTTCCTGATTTCTAGGAACTCTACATTCTCTTGCAAAGTGACCATATTTATGACAATTGTAGCACTCCACTTTAGTCCTGTCAAATCTAACTCTTTGACCATTTACATCTAACTTCCTGCCTGTCCTCTGGATGAATCTCCTATCTCTAATTGTCAGCATGGCCATTTCCCATTGTAAATCCATTTCTTCTAAGTCATCAGGATCAATTTGTTCTAGATCCTCTCTTGCAAGTTGAGGAGAGTTGGGCTGACTAGCTAGAAAAGCACATATCATAGCATCACTAAGGTTATCTCTAGATGTAGAATTACATTGAGTATGAGTAGCACTAACTTCATGAGCAGTGTTATCTGCTTCATTTGTGCTGCTGTTACAGTTGCTATTAGTGCTGCTGGAGGATACAAAAGCCACATTTTGTGGATTTTGGCTTGTACTTGATGATCCTGCAAGTTCATGTTCATATATCTTCAAGTTGTTGTACAAGTCATCCAAACTGATGGTCTCTATCTCCTCTTTGTTCCTCCAGATCAAAGCATGAGTCTTCCATTCAGATGGAAGACTTCTCAACAGTTTTAAGTTCATGTCTTCTTGTGTAATAACTTCACCTTGAATCTCCAACTGACTAATAAGTTTTTGCAACCTATCAAAAGTTTGATCCATTGTCTCTGAACTTAATCCTGCAAAGTTCTCATATTGTTGCTTGAGTAGAGTTCTCTGAACTTTCTTGGATTCCTTGTTTCCTCCATACCTCTTCTCAATGGCTTCCATGAACAATTTTGCATCTTTATATGAATGGAACTTCAGTTGATCCTTATTTGGGAGTTCCATCAATAGAGTTCCTCTAGATTTCATCTCATTACTCCTGTCCTGCTTTTCTTCTGCAGTAGTAGGTTCATATTCCTGCTCAGTTTCTCCAACAGTTCTCTTCAGCACTTTGTTACCATTTTTAATTACTTCCCAGAGGGAGTAATCAGTCATGAGAAAGTATTGTTCTATCCTCATTAAACAAAGATCATAATCCCCTAGGTTGAGGATAGGGAGTTTTGCAGTCAGAGTTGTAGAAGTAGTTCATGCTTCCATGTTATCATTGAGAATTAGATCTTGTATGTGTTGCTGGTTTCATCTTATTCAAAGCTTCACTACAAGCTCTGATACCACTTGTTGATTCTAATGAATAGATCTTTAACTGCTTAGCTTGATGTAAGGTTTAGTATCATTGGATAAATCCAAAGGTACTAAGAATGAAACTTTGAGAGTATGATATAAACTATGCGGAATCTAGTTTATACCACTAAGAAGAATAACAGTAATGAATGTTTAACACACAAAAATATAGCCAAAACAATAAGCTCCAATATATTAATACGAACACTCTTTGACAGTGTTAGGGTTTATAACCTTGAAGTATGACAATGACTCATTTTTTGGTACCTTGAATTAACCTTGAATGGTAATGGAATTTTATAATGAAAAAACTAATATCTAAAACCATAACCTAGATCCATCCTTTTATACCCCAAGGAGTCCCCTTTTATAAAGAACCTAAAAATCTTTTAAACTTCCTATAAGATATCAACATATCTTCTAAAGTATATATATATATACATATTTCCATCTTTATAGAATATATACATATGAAACAAATCCATGCATATCCATTCACACGTCGTTTATCTTCATGCCTAACCTCATTCTTTAGCAGTAAATTACTTCTTCTTCATATTATTAAGGGACAGTTAACTTAACTTTTTTCACTAGCAGTAACTAACCAGTTAGTACTGTAGTTATAATATGTAGCCATTACAAACTCCGTTAGCTTGTCAGTTAACTAAAGTTAAGCTAGCAAGGTATAAAACTTTACTAACTACCAGTAAAAACTCTTTGAATTACCTTAAGCTTGTTTAAAAACAAACCAGTATAAACACTTTTATAATATGTCAGTACAAACTCTTTGAATCATGGCAGTGCTAGCCTCAACTTAGTAGCTATTATAATTCAAACAAAGTTTTTACTATAGTTGTGTTAGATTTATCTAATATAACTAATCCTTTTACAAGCTTAAGGAATTCGATCTATTGAAGTGGGACCAACAAGTGGTATCAGAGCTTGTTGCTTTGAGAAATTTTGCTAAAAGATATGGATCAAGATTTTGCACACATGGTGGCTGCACCTAAAGTTCCCATGCTTAAACCGGGTGAGTTTGAGTTATTGAAGATGAGGATTGAATAATATATTCAGATGATAGACTATGCACTGTGGGAAGTCATAGAGAATGGTGCAACCTTGCTAAAAACATAAGTTGTGGAAGGTGTTACAACGGTGATGCCTATTACATCTGCTAAAGATAAGGCTCAGAGAAGATTAGAAGTGAAGGCTAGAAGTACTTTAATGATGGGCATTCCCAATGAACATCAGTTAATGTTTAACTCTATAAAGGATGCTAAGCTGTTACTGGAAGCTGTAGAAAAGAGATTTGGTGAAATATTGGACTACTGAGACTTTGTTGTAGCTTTTCCTTAAGCCATACGCAACACAAATTTGGTCATTTTCAAAACATTTTTGTAGGTTTTAACCTCTCACAAGCATTATCACTTAACAAGTTATTTATAGTTTTAAATTTTACATAACCAAGCCTATATGCCAAAGCATTCGATTCATCAAGTGTAGGATTTGAAACAAGACAAGTTTAAAACTCTTTATAGGAAACCAATATTCTTCTTACAACATGTACATATGGTCTTTCTAGGTATTTTAAGTAAAACCTGATTTTCATCAGCTAAATTAAAGTCAAGAGACATGACAAAATCCAGTGTCTGTAAAAAGAACATGTTCTTTTTGTCACACATTGTGACAACACTAATAAGGTTAAACTTTTAAACTCCTTGACAAAGTACACAATCCTAAATTCAAGATTTCATAGTTTTAGAGTTCCTTTACCAAAGGTAAACGTATCTCCATCAATTCTTTGAAGTCTTGAGAGTTTAGGACATGTTGCCTGGTCATGTGCCTAGAGCAATCCACTATCACATCAGCCTTGCATCTTCTTTTTGTGGATGACCTTTTACACATAAAAAATAAGGAAATGAGTTTTCTTGGGGACCCAAAAAGCCATCGTGACTTGGATTTGCCTCGTGCTCAACATAATTTTGTATCTTTAAGGTAATTGATGCACTATTAAGTTGGGTAGAGTCTCCAACCCAATTGCTGAGGCTCTTAACAGAAATTAACCTTTTTGCCCATGAAGCATTAACTTACTGTTGAATTATGGCCAGTAGTATTACTGACTTTTTGCCTAGTAGCAGTATAAAATTCTCCCCTTAGTTGTATTACTTTTTGGTTAAAATTGTTGTATTTAATGATGTTCTTATTTGCGATTGGGCCGTTTACAATTGAATCTGTGCTGATTTAGAAAAACATTGACATTGGTATAGCTATATAAAACTGTTAGTTTTTGGGATGAGCAGTATTAACAGGCCTAGCAGTATTAAGTGGTCTTAGGCCAGTTTTCATTAAAACTGCTCTTGAAGCCATGTTGCTATAAGCACTAGGGTGAGCCTTTTTAGCAGAATAATTGTAATTCGCCCTTGTATAACTATTCCCAGATACCACCCTTTCCCTTTGATGGTAATTGCAGTCAGCTTGCACATGGACAAAACTTCCACAGATAAAACATGCTTTATTATACATCACAAAATCACTTCCTAGCGGTTGGCACTTTTGATTATTCCAGTTTCTTTGATTTCCCCTAGGAGTTTGTGACCTGTACATTTCAGCATACTTAACTGGTTTCCTAACTGGTTTTTCTTGTTGTTTAGGTCTAACAAATTCTATCTTAGCAACAGTAGGAGAAATAGTTTGCTTTTCTAACTTATCTTCTAACATCAACTCCTCTACCAATGGGGCATCAGGAGATTCCCTAACCTCATTAGAAGTATTTTCACTGACACTCTTACTATTCTTAGGTCCATAGCCTTCAAACTCAGGCTGTTGGAACTCCTCTAGACCAGAGTAGGACAAATCAAGCATTGGGGGTGGAAATAACCCTGTATGGGGAGGTGGAACAACATTATAGCTTAGAAACCCCAAACCCTTTCTACTCTTATCAGTTATTTGACTCCCTATTATTTTGTTTAGGCTCTTAGAAGCATTATCAAATTTTTCAATTTTAAGTTGATTGCTTTCTTTTTCTTGCTTAAGCTTTTCTAACTCACTTTTAAGCACACTAATATTTGAGTCTTTAAATGAGATATCCCTTTTTAGAACAACAATTTGATCACTAAAAATAACCTCATTCTTTTTATAAAAGACAAGTTATTCTTCTACAGATGCTAACCCTCTTTTATAAGTAGCTAAATTGAACTCAGATTTGTTAAACTCTATTCTTAAGTCATCAAGTTGAGTTTTAAGAGTTTCAACGCTTTTTAGACAGGTTTTTGAACAAGTTTTTTCATTAAGTACCGCAGAGTCTGAAAAAGCCATAAGAGCCATATTTGTAAGGACTTTATCATCTGCCATATCGCTCCAGTCAAAACCAGCTCCATCAATAGCCAACATGGCTTTGGAAGAAGTTTCTTCTACATTTATAGTCCTTCTAGAGCTGTCTTGATTCCTGTTCTTGGTATCTTGGTTCCTAGCTCCTCTGCATTCCCTTGCGAAATGTCCCATCTTATGACAGATAAAACACTCTACCTTGGACTTGTCATAACCAGCTATGTCACTTCCATTGATAGTGATCTTTCTACCAGTTTTTTGGTAAAACCTTCTTGTCCTCATGCTCAGCAATGCTAACTGCCACTTCAAAACCATCTCTTCTAAGTCATCTTCATTGATTTGTTCAAGGTCCTCATGAACAAGTTGAGACCCGTTAGGTTGATTGGCCAAAAATGCATAAATAGTGGCATCACTTAAGTTAGCAGTACTAACTTGAGTACTAGCAGTGCTAACTTGAGTGTTATCAGTACTAACTTCATAAGCAGTATTAACTTCATTAGTACTGCTGGGAGATGACACAAACGCCATGTTTTAAGAACTTGAGCTTAAGCTTGAGTTTGCAGTTCTTTTTTCCTCTTGTTCAACAATCTTGAAATTGTTGTAGAGATCATCAAAACT
The DNA here is from genome assembly GCA_026074375.1 of Tanacetum coccineum. Classification (NCBI taxonomy): domain Eukaryota; kingdom Viridiplantae; phylum Streptophyta; class Magnoliopsida; order Asterales; family Asteraceae; genus Tanacetum; species Tanacetum coccineum. Next base: position 65,716 of record BQNB010008593.1, on the reverse strand, counting down.
CATTGTGTCTAGATCAGGTTTATTCCTCCAGACCAAAACATGAGTATTCTACTCAAAAGGCAGACTTCACAAAAATTTTAAATTGAGATCTTTTTGTGAAATATTTTCTCCCAAGATAGCCAGCTGACTTATAATCTTCTGAAGTCTGTTAAAAATAGAGTCAACAGACTCTGTGCTTGGAGCACTAAAGTTCTCATACATTTGCTTCAGAAGAGTCTTCTGAGTCTTCTTTGTGGCATCATTACCACCAAATCTTATTTGTATAGCAGCAAACAAAGTTTGAGCATCGTTGTACTGATTAAATGTCAGTAGATGTTCATTAGGGAGTGCCATCAGTAACATACTTCTTGCCTTCACATCATTCTTCTTTTGAACCTTTTCTTCAGTAGTTATAGGACCTGTTATTAGTAAAATTAAGGTACCATCAGCATTTGTTGTTGTTTTAGCTGTTGGTTTGAATGAGTTTTCATTCTTTATGACATCTCATAGAGCATAGTCTTGTACTTGAAAGTATTGCTCAATTCTTAGCCTCCACGTCTCATATTCACCCTATTTGAGAATAGAAAACTTTGCAGTAGTAGTGGTTTGTGTAGTTTCTAGATCCATTTCTTCCTTGTGAGTAAAGAGTTCTTCTTGTCAGTTTCTTCAAGATCAAAGTTTCAGAACACAAGCTCTGATACCACTTGTTGATCCCAACTTAAGATCGATTTCTTAGCTTGTAAGATTTAAGTTACTTTGGATAAATCCAAAACAACTATGGTAGAAAATTTGTGAATACTAAAGAGTATGCGGAATCTACTCTTTAATACTTAGAAGAATATTAATGAAACAATAAACTGTATGAACAATGTATGAACAATGATATAACCAAAAAGCTCCAATATTATTATCAATAATACGAGTACTCTGTATAGTACTAGAGTTTACAACCTTGAAGCTATATAAACTATGAACTCTATGAATGTGATATACTAATATGATCTGATATTGAATTCTATACCATATGTCCTCCTTTTATACACCAAGGAGTCCTAGTCGGTTTACAATATATTCCTAAGATATCATGATCTTCTAACTATATAACAGATACATATCTTTTACAAAAATATCTCATACTTATCCCGTAAGTAATCTTGATAAATAATCTTTGTTCTTTATCTTTCTGACAATAGAAACTCTTCTAGCAGTTGTAATCCAGCAGCATTAACTTTTGTACCAGCAATACTGATAAAACACAAGCAGTAGTAACTTTAGTACTAGCAGTACTAATATATACTAACAGTAGCAACTATGTATTAGCAGTCTTAACTTTACTACTAGCAGCACTAACTACTTAGCATATATTTCAATAAGATCACTAACAGTACTAATATTGTACTGACAGTAATAACTTTCCACTAGCAGTCTTAAGCACTTAGAGTATTTTCTTAACAACAGTAACATTCACCTGAGCAGTAGCAACTTTAAAAAGCCTTTTAATCCCAACATTTGTGTTTTATTTTTCCATCTTCAAGATTATTATTGGGTGTTTACTTGTGGTTCTTGGTTATTATTTGGGGTTTATTCAAGATTATTAGTCTGGTTTTCAATATCTAGGTTCTTTCATATAGACCTTGTGTTATTCGCTTGTTCTTCATAAGTTGTAATCATTTCTTGACCTTCTTCTTTGATTCTCTTCATTCTTGATTCATGCTTATGCATTTAACTTGAAAGAAATCATCACCATATGTTTGTGTTATACTTTTATAAACAAATCTAAAGGGTTTTCTAAAGATGGAAGTATTTTTCATGTTTTTACACTTAATATGATGTTATTTTAGCTTCTATAGTTAGATTAGTGATTAAACTTGTACATTAGTAAAGTTGTAACTTGTTGGTGAAGAGATCAGGCTAGGTTTAGTGTGGTTTTGTTGGTTGAAATATTGGTGAAGAGATTTAGGTTAGATTAAGGGTATTGATGAAGTTGTGGTGGATTTTGGTTGATTTTTGGTAAAAATGCCTTTCTGTCCAGAAACTAAACGTGGGTTAAGGGGTTTTTAAAAATGCTTTGAGAAGCTAAATCCCTAAATTTATGTTAGTATACTTTCATACGCAACTTTTGATATAAAGAACGCGGAAATTCGCCTTATAACGAATGAGATACGGCCGTTTTAAGTTGGCGAAACATTAAAGTTTTTAACAGCTCAAAAATGGTTTCGGATGCATTTTGTCCGAATTTTAAAACCAAGTTTTGACCCATTTCGGGTCCGAGTCGGCTTAAATGTATAAAATAAAATTTGTAGAGAATGATTTTTCCTTCAAACGTAGCATTCGATAGAGCCGTAAATGTTTATAACGAACGAGTTACGCTCTCCTAAAGTCGGACTAAATCTGGAACTTTTATAACTAAAATATGAGTTGATTGAAACATAAATATGGGTTTTCAGATCCGTTTGAGCTATAAAAACATTAGCGAATAATATAGTAACTATTATATATTGAATAGGCGTGTTAGAAACTTTCTTAAGACATTATTTAGAAAGTGTAAGTGGTTTATTATAAATGGAAATTTAATAATAGGCGTAAAGTATATATCGACAAAATAAAAGTGGGAACTAGACTTTTTAGGTCACTTGGCGTTTTTAGGCGAAACATAAACTTAGCGGATGTAATTAGACATCGTTAATGTTCGGGATTTCTAAACTTACTAAAAATAGTAACTTTTAGTTTAAGTGTCGATACTTAAATTAAAAACCCTATATTTTTACCAAATCACGTTTTGACTAATTAAACTAAGACACAAGCATGTACGGGTGATATTGACTTTCTAAAAATGGTTTATGCAACGTTTCGTTATCATTTGCTTTCTTCTAAAGCACGTCGTTTATTTAGGTCACGGTTAGGATCTTTCGTGTACGTTCTACGTTCGTGATTTATTTCTCCACTCACTGTCTTACTTAAGGTGAGTTTATAGCCTCACGTTTTACTTATTTACATTCACTTTACAACTTTTAGGGGTGAGAAACATTGCTCGACTTTACTTTTGGACACAACTACTTTTCCTACATGTTTACGAATTTGCCTAAGGACCGTTAAACTCACTATGGCCCACTATCATGAACCGTTAATTATATGTTGTAAGCGCGAGTGTTATAAATAGATCTATTGGGACTAATATGCCCTGTCCGGGTTTTGTAATTCTTACTTGACCGACTGTACTGGTCAAACGAACGTATATCATGTCGAATTTCTAGGTGGTCTTGAGTTGGACACCCATTAGGGAAAGCATTACTTGGCATTTATTGCTACATACTTTGTTCAGCTTCGGGGTCATGAGCTTAGTGCAAACGTAAATACATTTTTGTGATATTGTATGTGTTACAATAGTCATACGTTTATAAATCTTGTGGTCCATACTATTGTGTTACTTAAACCTATGAACTCACCAACATTATTTTGACGTTTTTAAGCATGTTTTCTCGGGTGCTTAGCTTTTGGGACTTTGATGTGCTATGTGAGGTCTTCATAAGCTTAGTGCAAACATATATCATGTCGAATTTCTAGGTGGTCTTGAGTTGGACACCCATTAGGGCAAGCATTACTTAGCATTTATTGCTACATACTTTGTTCAGCTTCGGGGTCATGAGCTTAGTGCAAACGTAAATACGTTTTTGTGATATTGTATGTGTTACAATAATCATATGTTTATAAATCTTGTGGTCCATACTATTGTTTTACTTAAACCTATGAACTCACCAATATTATGTTGACGTTTTTAAGCATGTTTTCTCAAGTGCTTAGCTTTTGGGACTTTGATGTGCTACGTGAGGTCTTCATGCATTTTGGGCTTCTTTTCATGGAACACTTATCTAAATACTCATTGTCTTTGAACTTGTTTTTAATGCTTCCGCTATGACATTTAAATTTTTTGGATTATTGTAAAACTTATTTATTTTTATTAAATGCAACGAGGTATTGTTTTCAAAACGTCCATGTAGTGGTCATTCTTTATGCTTTGTGTTTGATGTATACATAAAGTCACTCCCCCGGTTACCTATTCCACTGCAATCCATTCTGGGGGTGTGACAGAGATGCATAGAAAATGACTACTCAAGGCATCAGGAAGTTCATATATAAGCTTTCTGTTTCAACAGCCCAAGGAATTAACAACAACAACAAAAACAAAAAATACAACATCTTTTTATTTACCTTTTGTTCTTTTACCGTTATTTTATAATTGGTTATTTTTCTTACCCAATATACTCTTTTGTTTTGGCTTTTGGTTTTACAGCGTAATATATCCAACATTATTTCATATGTACTGTTTACACTTTCTTTTGAAGCCCGTGACATGTATATGGCACATGGTCACGTTTTGATGCATGTTTTTTGGGCTAATATCAAATCAGTCGTTTAACTTACCGAGCATCTAGTCTTGATGTATGTTAATCTGAGTTCATTGAATGAGGAACTAAGATAGTAGACCTTATGTGGTAGGGGATTTTCATTCCACGCCTTTTGAATTTTTTTAAGGGCAATATATTTCCAAACCAATTACAAACAAAGACATCCATTATATTAATAAGATGCTTAAGTATAATTGACCCAAAAAATAAATACACAGACTTGACAAAATAAAAATAAACTAAATCACACTAATAAGGGTTGTGGGTGTGGGACGAGAAAAGCCCAAAAGAAGTGTGTTTCTCGCAGGGGAACATCAAAATATGCACACCACATATTGAAGGAAAAAGCCATAATATATGCAAATTGATTTCTCATGGGACTTCACTCCCGAATTTAACCCTCACTTATTAGATTTAGTAAAACCTCATAATCCATTATTATTAACCATCAAATATATACATCACATGTCTTGCACAATAAGATAACTAAGATTGGCTAAGCCTGATAGTAAATGATGAACAATACATAGGCTAACATTATTCGGCTAATACTCCCCTTTAGTTGGAACGGGTGGTCTTCGGACGTTTAAACTAGAACGAACCTCAAGAAATAAGGCACTCGAAAGATCCTTAGTGAAGATATCTGCATATTGAAACTGAGACGGAACGTGTAAAACACACACTTGCCCAGAAGCCGCATAATCACAAACAAAATATATATCTATCTTAATATTCTTAGTACACTCGTGTTGTACCGGATTAGTAGAAAGGTAAAAAGGCACTTACATTGTCACATTAAACAATCATAGCAGTATGCAAATGTGCATGTAATTTTTGCAAAAGATTACAAATCTAGGCAGTTTTAGCGAAAACATTAGCAACACCCCTATATTCAGCCTCTGCACTAGAACAAGATAAAGTAACTTGAAGTTTAGCAGACCATGATAGTAGATTATCCTTAAGAAAAATACAATACCCAGAAAAGGACCATCGGGTGACTGGGCAACCTGCCTAATCAGCATCGATGTATGCAGTGAGCTGAGTGGTAGTAGAAACATGCAACTAAAGACCATGATCAAGAGTACCACGAACAGAATCCACTTTAAAGCAGCAAGACGAGGCTCACGGGGATCATGCATATAAAGACAAACCTATTGAACATCATAAGAAATATCTGGTCACGTAAAAGTAAGATACTTAAGAGAACCTTCCAAGCTACGATACAAGGTGGAATCAGAAACCGTGTCACCATCAGGACCCAACTTGGATTCAGTATCAATCGGAGTCCTGTAAGGATTGTAATGCTTTATGTGGGCTCTCTCAAGTATTTCCTCTACATATTTAGATTGCAATAGAAACATGTCTGCCAAAGTCCGTTAAGCCGAGATGCCAAGGAAATAATTAAGAGAGCCAAGATCGATCATAGAAAACTCGGCATGTAAAGAGCTAATGACCCGTTGTAGGAATGTTGCAGAAGATGCTGTAAGAATGATATCATCGACATATAATAATAAATAAGCAATATCAGCCCCGCTGCGAAAAATAAACAAAAAGGATTCAGTTTTGTTGTGCCGAAAACCGACTCTGGTAGCATTTGCTTAAGCCCATACAATGATTGTTGCAAGTGACAAACATGATTAGGGTGAGCGGGATCAACAAACCATGAAGGCTCATGCATATAAACTGTCTTAGATAAGTGACCATGAAGAAAATCATTCTTCGCGTCAAGCTGATGAATGGGTCAGTCACGAGAAACTGCAAGACTCAAAACAGTACGAATGGTAGCTGATTTAACCACCAGACTAAATGTTTCATCACAATTAATACACTATTGTTGGAGTGTCCGTTGGCAACAAGACAAGCCTTATACTTGCTTAATGAGCCATCTGCATGAAAATTATGTTTGAAAAGCCACATAGAACGAACCACATTAACATTAGCTGGACGGGGTACAAGAACCCACGTTCCGTTAGTAATTAAAGCATTATATTTATCTAACATAGCTTCTTTCCATTTAGGGTCATGAAGAGTATGAACATGAGAGCGTGGAAGCGACGAAGTAGTGGTAACAATACAAATCATATGTTTAAGCAGTTTAAAAATGTCAGCATTAGTGTGAGTGACCATGGGATGCGTAGACACGGTTTGTGATGAATTATATATGGGAATTGGAGTATGGCTAGCTACCGTTTGGGCATGTGATTGTTTATTGGTCAAAGTTTGGATTGGTGTTGAGCTATAAGATGGAGGGGTATCGGGTTGTGGTGGGCTGGTTGGAGGGTTTGTAGGATAAAGCGTAATAGGGTTGTTTGGTTAACTCGTGTTGGATTTTTGACAAAATGGTTAGTCAGTGGGAAAATTGATTCTTTTAGTATGTATAGGTGTAAAAGAAAAATCATATGTTGGTTTATTAGAAGGCGTAAATTCAAAACGGAAAATGTCTTCATCGAACGCCACATGTCTAGAAATAATAATTTATTTGAGGTTAAGTCCGTGACACCGAAACCACGATTGATTGGCGGGGTAACCCAAGAAAAGATGCAAGGTATGGAACGTCGTGATCAGTTTATTGAAAACATCAACATGAGGATAGCAAAGACATCCAAAGACACGCAAATCTGCGTATATGAGGGTTTGGTTATATAATTTGGTGAATGGTATTTCATTATTAATGGCGATAAAAGGTAATATATTTAAAAGGTAAACGGCCATATTAAGAGCTTCCACACAATAAGATGGAGGTATGTGAGCTTGAAAAAGTAATGTACGAATAAGGTTAATAATGATGCGAAGCATACGCTCGGATTTGCCATTCTGTTATGAAGTACGAGGGCAAGAAAACCAAAATTGTATGCCATTTTGGCAGAAAAGGCCATAGAAGCGGGTGTTGTCGTATTCACCACCATGGTATCGGATTAAGTCGCTCACCTATTAGGGTGTGCAATCTGTCTACAAATTACTTGCCTTATGATCCCTTTTAGCTGCAATATTTATTTTGTTTTGGTTTGGTCTTATATGGGTTCGTGGGTCCAGCTTGCATATGGTAGTGAGATGGGAACTTCCATTTGGGATGCATACGATTAGTTTTGTATGCTCTCATATGTTTAATCTTTTAGGGTGGAGGGTGTGGTGAGGAGTTTTTCCTCACCACCTCCAATTTTTCTCCCCCCTTTTCTTAAACTTTTTCCCTTAACTTTCCTTCAATCTTTGTAACACCTTCTCTTTCATCCATTCATTTTTTATTAATATTAATTAATTTAAATAACAAAATATATAAAATCAAACATGCATTCATTAATTTAAAATAAAACAATACAACTTAATAAAAGAAGCATCACTTCGAAAATTAAAAAAGCACAAGCATAAATAAATAAATTAGTTTAAGTTGTTTTTTGCTTTGATTTTTCTTTTTCGTCTTTTGATGTGCTCAAGTCTTTTCGCGACAACTTAAAATCTCCGTATTGTAGTAAGACCCATATCTTGTTTTCGTTGTTTATCTTCATTTGCCTTAGCCTGTTTTTTGGTGGCTTCTACCAACTGGTGTTGCGTCTTTATTAAGATTTTTTTCTAATCTCTCACATCATCCCTTTTTTTAACTCAGCCAACATGGTCCATCAAGGACTGCAACCCTCGTCCATCGAGACATTGTGTTTCCTTGTTGGAGACGATGTCGAACAGTTCCTTTCTTTTTACTTTCTCTTTCGTTATGAGGCTGTGTTGATCGAGAATCACAAAATCATCATTGAATAGGTTGAGATCAAATGGAATCGAACATGAGTTGGTTTCAAATTTTTTTTGACTTTTTAGAAGAACCACCACTAAAATCTGGGATTTTCGTGAGTTTCCATTTTTCGCAACTCTTTAAAACATCTCATACATGCATGTAAGCAAAAGGATGCCCATAGCTCGCTTTGGGAGTCGTTATTCGCGGACTTTATTCTATTTAACATTTTGCACTTTTTCTTTTTTGATACAATTGGGTTGTATTTAGGCGAAAGAAAGAGACGCGACTTTCATGTCATTGGAGATTGGAGTTTAATTGGGAGGTGAGTACGATTCGATATTCGGATATGTTTGATGAAGTATTTATAAGACAGAGTCCAAAATGAGAGGCGGTTTGATGGTTCCTGATATTTTTGTCCTGTGATATTTCGACCCATACTTTAGCATTAAAAATAACTTTTCTTTCGATGTCCATCTAACCATTGCAGGGGGGGGGGGGAGGGATTATAGTCTATCAGTTGGTTTTGTTCTCCACTTTCCCTCGTTTGGTTTGTGTGGTACGAATTGAGTTTAGCTAGGGTTCGTGTTGGGTTTCCGGGATAATATCTTCCGTATCATCATCGTTTATATCGTGAAGTGGTGGAGAAGCTTGAAAATAGTACGTTGGTGATGGTGCAAAAATTGAGGTTGTGGTGGTGATGTTGAGACGTATTGAGGTGGATATAGTGGGTTGTATGAATTTTGTGTTGAAAATATATTTTGTGGACGTGTTGTGTATTGGTTCGGTGAATGATAATTAAAAGTTGCGGCTTGAAAATTGATTGGTGGTGAAATGGTTGAGTAGTTGTATTGACCGGGTGATGTATCAAGATAATAAGGATTAGGTGATGACGGTGTACGATGATTTTTGTGATGAGATTGTCGAGATGAAGTGGGTGTCGTTAAGTATTGAGGTGATTTGTTTGGCTCCATTTGAGATGAAATTTGAAGTGAAATATGAAAGTGGTATATAATATTAGGGGGGGGGGGGAGTTGTAAAGGTAGGTAAAAGTAAGTTACCAAAAAAAATATACGCTTTGAAGGATATTATGGATAAATTTAGGGGTTTTATAGATATAAATAAATCTTTGTTGTAAGACGGACGATTTGTTGTGAGAATTAATTGAGAAAGACATTCATTTTTTATTACTTGGAAATACCAAAAAATCCAACTTGCGTTAAATGTATTTAATTTTCTAATAAAATTGCATGCATTTTTTGAAAAAGCAATACCATTTTTGAACATTAGAGCATCTATTATTATGAGAGGTGTAAGAATAGGTTTATAAACCTTGAAAATGTTTATGTTTTATTTTAATCATAGTGAGATTTTATTATAAATCTAGGTGGCATAAAAATGTTAAAAGTACTATACCTTTTCAAAATCTTAAGACATTAAATGTATTTGTTAAGTTAAAGAATTGTAAAGCTTTAAGGTTTTTTTACCATAGTAAAAATAGGTTCATTAAATCAAATGTTTAAATGATGATGGTATGAAAAATTAATTTTTAAAGCTTTAACCCCCTAGTGAGAGTTGAATTTTGCCTTTAATTTTATGAAATAAAACATTTGGCATACTTTTAAATTTCCAAAATAAAACAATACCATTTTAGATGTTTGTGATATTGCAAAGAATGCTAGCGCTTGGCAATAATTTATTTATTAATACACCGTCCATACTGTATAAATTGCAGACATGTTACAACCATAAAACCGTAGACCCACATCCCTTTTGAATGTAAAAAGACACTCCAAAATCTACCATTTTTGATGGCATATGGAAAGCTTAAGATTAAAGAGTCCAAGAAATTATATGAGTTCATTAAATGAGAAACTAATTAGGGTGAAAGCTATGATTACATAACACACTTTTTTCAACAAAAAAAAGAGATACGTAACCAATTATATCTATTACTATAATTGCCAAATTAGCTTCAAAATTTGAAAAAAAATCGCTAACTTTGTGAGTGAATTGACTAAAATACTCTTGTGTTCTTCTTCTTTGAATTTGTTTACATTTATTTTCAAAAAAATTCTTAATATTTGCAGATTAGCCGTTCACCACCACCTCCGGCCATTTCTTTAAACATAATCCGTGGCCATTTTTATCGTACATAATTCGTGGCCATTTTAATTTTGTGTCGTTCCCATTTGCTGTCTAAAGAAATCTATGGCCGTTCATACATATGATGTTCATACATTTTGTTCAGCAAATCCAATTCCAACAAAATGCAAGATAAAAATGAAGGAAAATGGCTGATATGTATAAAATTTGTGTCTAGAGTTAGACTCATTTGGTCAGTCTCCACATGACCCGACCAAACACCCTATTACCTAGCATGCCGACCGACCAAACCCACCCCAACCTTTTGGTTTATTTGTTCCGGTCATAGACCGAACAAATTGAATAGTTGTGTGTGTGTTTTATTTTAATTTAATTTTTGTGTAATCTTCTTACTACGAGCGTTTGGTCTAACAGAGAGAAAGCTGAATTGGCGAAGATGTGACGGAGTTTATTCGGTCACCGGTAGAGTGGGATTACTATCAGTCTAAGACTAACAATATTATTGCAACTCTTGAGTAATGCATATTAAAAGAGATAAAATGGCCATTAAATGTGTTAATTTTTTATATGAATTAGGCCGTGGGTTAGACATCTTTTTTCAAAGAAATTCAATTGAAACGGCACAAGATGCATACATAATATTTAAAGAAACTGGATGGAAATGGCCACGGATTTCTTTAACAAAATGTAAGATAACCCATGGCATAGCTTACAGTTTGTTAACAAGATGGCCAAATCATGACATGGCTTAATGAAATGGCCACGAATTTATTTACATTTCGTTTCATGGGTCCAAACCATGGGCTGACCATATTTCGAGCACTTCCACATAGTTAATGAAATGGATTTGGCTATTGGCTAATGTGCAATGATCTTGTTAACAAGTCAAAAGATCCGCAACCGGTTATCAAATGAAAAAGGTCGTTGGTTGAAGATGATGGGTTGAAAACAAGGGTATTTTAGTAAAATCAATTGAAGATTACCGGTTAAACCGGTCATATTAATGATTTCGTTCAAAATTTGAAACTATTTTGGTAATTCTGGTAATAGATTTAGTTGGTTAGTATCTTGTTCTTGTTGAAAAAGTATCTTACGTATCTATGGCATTCGTCCTATTAACTAATCAAATGTTACAAATACGCTAATACCATGTATGCAAGAGCAAAAATATAGATGTCTGTAACGCAACAAAGCACACCTTACACAACTTGATGCAAGTTTTAATTTACATCGTTGTACAATTTTTGTTCGTGCATATCATTTGTTTGGCATCATATAAGCCAGGCTCGCAAAATATAACTAATAAACCAATGCAACGAAATATAAATGTAGCATCAGTATCAGCGGTGCACATCCTTAAAATATGAGTGCCTATTCAAGTGTTTATAGGCAGGACAACATTCTGCTTATATATATAATGATAATATTATTGCAGCTAATTAACAAGCCCTATACACAAAATTCTGAACAATTGTTTATGCAGTAGGCTTTTGTTACCAAACAAATATATATATATATATATATATATATATGTAAAGACAAAACAAACAAAAGGATAATACAACACTTGACTCACTTATCAAAAAATAACAGTAGCTTCTCATTGTCGGATTTTGGACTTTTCTGGCCTGGACCGTGGAATAGCTAAGATGGCTATGAGTCCACTAGCAAAGGCTGCAACTGCTGCTACAGCAAAGGCTGGAGAGTTGCCCCCACCAAATAACTTGTCCCATGGTCCACTTCCAAGAGAGACCACAACCTATTGTCAACACAAACATCTCAAGATAATAAGCAATCAAGTATAACAGCTACATAGCTTTTAATTAGAATAGTGATGTGCCAGTGATAACAGGCACACATGCAGCAATAATTATGACCCTATGCAAACCTCTGTAATCCGTACGGATATACTATGCACTAAAGCCTGTTAGTTTTAGCATCTTAGCAACTTGTAGCCATGGTTATTTGAGGCTATATAGACCGATTCGGACATATGTTTTTAAGATGTAAATAACCAACAATACCAGATGTAAGCCAAGGCTCGATCGTAGACAGCCTATATTGAGGCGCGTGATGAAAAAAGCCTGGAAAACTCACTTTGAGTATAAAGCATTTAGTTTTGGTATCTACAAGAAGAGAAAAAGCCTACATACTTGTTCAAAAGCTGAGTAAACGTGATTATAATGTTTACTTATATCTATAGCTCCACTATTATTCACCAAATTTGTGGGTTGCTGCTCAAGTGGCCTTTGAAGCTTGCTAGGACAAATTGTGCATTTGTCAGTTGCCTAGTTGATCACTACTCACTAGGGTCAACATCAACAGGTAGTCAGAACACGCACCAACCTCCCCACCACACCATTTTAACTCGTGTGAACCTCACACACAAAGCTTGTAGCGCATTGGAGGCGAATTCGATATGCATGTTGTCAAGAATTCGATATGGGATGAGTGTAGTAGAGGTGGCAGACTGACAATTTCAACTGATTTATTTATTAAAGGTTCAACCCTACATTATTGCTTATGTTGTATCTCAAACGGATGAAATAACATAGCTAAAAAATGATCAGACCATATGGCCGAACAGGTCAAAGGAATTGAAAATAGACCAAAATGCACTATTTGTCATTAACTAACGCATAATAACACCAAAAAATGTTTGTCGGTCAACCCAAGCTCAACCGTTTCAACCCAGACCTGCTTTGACCCATTAACCAAACCAGCCCGACCCGCCATCTTGCCTAGTCCAGGGTATAATATTGTTGAAGTACCTAGTAACTAAGACTTCATGGGGATGTAAATATCCCTCCTTTAATATAACACATATATTTGGGCCTTAGGTGTGGTTGTATGTGAAAATTCTTCGATATTTTTTTTGAATATGTATGGCTACAATGTTAGTATAAAGATTTATTTATTAAAGGTTCAACCCTACATTATTGCTTATGTTGTATCTCAAACGGATGAAATAACATAGCTAAAAAATGATCAGACCATATGGCCGAACAGGTCAAAGGAATTGAAAATAGACCAAAATGCACTATTTGTCAATATAGCATGGTACTCGCGCAAAGCAGCGGTTTCGACGACACTAAAAATGAAAAAAACTAAAAATTCATAAAAATATATGAAAATGGATATTGAATTAAAGAGCACAAAATTTTAGAAAATATGATGAAATTAAATCATAAAAAAATAAATAGATAAAAATATATTTTACTTTAAAAATAAAGGTGGCTTTTTAATTAAGAAGTGACACATGTCACCATAAGGTGTGTGGTCCCCTAAATTGACATGGATGGTCAAGATTGCATATCCTTATATTTCCATAAAAGTAAGTTTAAAAGCCTGAATTTTTAAGACTTTCTAGAAAATAAATGTCATAAATGCTTTATAATATAGTATAGATATAGATCATTACAACATTATTCTTCCTTGTAATCACAACTAAGCATTATTATTTATAGTATGAAATTAATAACACCAAAAAATGTTTGTCCGTCAACCCAAGCTCAGCCGTTTCAAACCAGACCTACTTTGACCCGTTAACCAAACCAGCCCGACCCTTTTATTTGAATTTGCTTTTTTAAATACTGTTTGGTAGTTACTAGTTACTATAGACTTCATTTTCTAAAACTTAAAGGAATTAGGTAACCAGATAAATCATATTCGTGAGCCTATAATATAACACATATATTTGGGCCTTAGGTGTGGTTGTATGCTACTTGTGGCAAGTTAATTTCACGTATCTTATATCATGACCTTATTCCATGGGTCAAGTTATTCAAATATTGTTTTATGAAAAAATATTGTAAGATTTTTAGCGTAAAACAAGCATATGATACTGTAGCTTGTTCTCTGGAAAGGAAAAGAACGATACGGTAATGCATAACTTTATCCAGAACCCGTGATCCAACATTCGTTATGATTAAGGGAGATTGAAGATATGAGACGGGAAAAACATACCTGCGGTAGTACAATGGAGACATTTAGAACACCCATCGACAACCCTGCAAGGGATCAAATATTAAGGAATTTAGCATTCTTGGGCAGAGAGATACAGACTACAAATAAGAAAGACACTAGCACAGTAGAATGACTAGTGAACCCACCTTGGCCAAGTCCTAGAGACTCAATCCGTGAGGCTACCAATGCATATGGCACACTATACGTAACCTGCATCATTTTCACAAATAAACTCATCAGCTTCAAAGTAGTCAAAAGACAATCCTCAGCAAGACCTAAAAACATACTCGGTTTAAAAGTTTTAGCAAAATCTTACAGCTAACGGCATGCCAAGAATAGCAAAAATAACCAGTGCAGCAATCACGATCCCAGTTGGTGGTACCCCATCACTGCCATAATCCGCAACGCTTGCCACATATGAAAGCACAAGCATTGCAAGAAAACAAAGAAACATAACAATATTTGAGAGCCCCCATATGAAACCCGACCCCCATCTCCTACAAAGACTTTCCATGCACACCGAAGTTATTCCAAGTATCAGTGAGTTCAACACCAAACCAAACGCACCCATTCTAACTCCATCACTATACTTCTGGTCACCATTTGGATCTCCACCATAAATTTCCCGACCCATCCAATCAGTATCAAAGAGAATAAACGGAAACCACCCTATCCAAGTCAAAGAAGTGATAGATAGGATCAGCCAAACGGGCCCTGGAAGGTACTTAAACGTCCCAAACATTTCCCAGAAAAATGCTTCCTGGGGATGACTTGATTCTTCAGTAAGTACATCGTGAATGGAAGTTATTGGTTGCTCGTGAATTGCAGTGACACTAATGTACGTAGTGCAAATGATGAAAATGACATCAAGAAGGAAGGCAGCCTTAAGGTTTGCACAATTAATGTCACACGAAGAATTGGTGGTAAAAGGGAAAACTTTGTACCAGCCACTGTAAGCTCCAGTTGCGTAGCCGAGAACATTCCCAACAGCCATAAAAAGAGAGAAGTATGCATTTGCTACTCTTGTTCTTCGATGATCATTCCCTGATAAAAGATGCGGATTTAAAAATTAAATAAAGTGTCAAATTAGAATAACGTATTGTATTACAATACATTTGGAGACTCAACACTACAAAATCAACATTATTATTAAATTAGAAGGTAGAATTTCCAGAAAGCTTACAGATAACTTATTCACAGAACGTGTGTTGTAACAATGTTTTACAAGATTAGGCTTGTCAAAACTTACTTTAAACTTTGTAACTGTTAACTGTATATAAACTTAAATTTCTAGCATCTATTATAATGTTAATGTGCTCATCAGTATCTTAACATCAATT
Organism: Tanacetum coccineum; assembly: GCA_026074375.1. Lineage (NCBI taxonomy): Eukaryota > Viridiplantae > Streptophyta > Magnoliopsida > Asterales > Asteraceae > Tanacetum > Tanacetum coccineum. Next base: position 50,198 of record BQNB010008593.1, on the reverse strand, counting down.
GTTAGTTGACTAAAAATATATATATATATCAAACCTTGGTAAATTTGTTATACTGATATAGTGATATTACTGATTTTTATATGTGTGTGCTTACGCGTACAGTAGAAAAAATATTCTTGTAATACAATAAGATAAATGGGTAAAAAGTGGTGAATGGGTCCAATAAGATAACTCAACCTTATCTATCTGCATATATTTTGACAAATAATAAGGAGAATGCCCATATTTAACCCACTCACTTGAACAATTACTCATTTTGATCCATTATCAAATTCCACTCAATTTGCTCACTTACCACCTTTACTGAACAGTTCATCTAAGTTTAGCAGGTTTCACAGATTGGGTTTCTTACATGTGCGCTAAGTTAGATGTGTACCCCGTCAGAATACATTATTAAACCCAACGAATATGTGAATTGTGCATCTACGTCCTCATTTTTGTCTATCACCAAACAATGCAAAGTGTCTGAGGGTAAAATTGCCAACTTTACAATGTTACAATTAGCTTCAACTTCATTGCGTGTATTAATAAAATTTCTGATAAACTGTTACTAGTACTTTGATTTTAAGCAAATTGTTGCTTTCGCCCATCCACTTTGAATTATACGTTACGTCACCTCAAACATTGCATTAACGGAAACAAGAAAGAAGTAGCTGCTAGCTTGAGAGTAACGTGAACATGACTCGAGAATCAATAATGGCCGTAGTTATTTATGCAAAATTCAGCACAATATGAAAGCATACAGTGTTATCACTTATGACCCACATAAGCATCCAAGGTTTTGGGGACCAAATTCATCATAAATGAACTCAGGACAGCAGCTCATTTAGTTGACCTTACGGGCCCAAAATGTGTCTCTATTCCCGCACATCATATCAGTCTACCAAAGAAAAGATTTATACATGCAAACATATCAGCTGAGATAGTTTGCATTGTATGTTAGTATTTTAAATTTTAACAACGTGTCACTTTTTGCCATCCATTTTAAATTGTATATCACCTCAAACATTGTATGAATAAAAACAAGAAAGAAACAGTAGCTGCCAGCGGCCTAGCACTACCTAGATAGTACTGTGACAGTGACTCGTAGATAAACGGTGTCGACAGCAATAAATGCAAGATTGAGCACAATATGAAAGGAAAATATTATTCAGGACGGACCCATGTCGCATTCCTTGATGTAACTTAGTGTTATGACCCACATGAGTATCCGAGGTTTTGGGACCAAGGATTTCAAAGACCCAAGGATTTTCAAGGACCAAGTAAATAGTAATTAGTTATTAAACTCAGGTTACCAGGTCATTTGGTTGGACTTACAGGACTGAAATTTGACTTGCTATTCCCAGGTATGCATATTATTCCCAGGTCTGAACAAGCTTCTGATATTACCCAGACCAGGCGAGTTCTGCCAATGAGCTAGTTGGGGAGTTATGGGGGCGTTTGGATATGCGATCAGAAACCGTTTATAGTTGATCGCATAAAGTAACTAATGAGATAATCAATAAACTATGGTAGATTTACATCAATTTCCTTAAGAGGCAACTAGTTACAAATCTTATCATTTCAACTCTAAAAAACTAGAAAACAAAACTATAACCATTTTAACCCCAAATACCTTAAACTAATAATTCCTACTCAAAGTTAAGCAAACATCCAAACATCCCATACTTTTCAGATCACCTGCTAAAAATCACATCAATTTTACAACAACAACAACCAAAAAAAAAAAAAAACCAGCAACACTGACCAATCAACGCCCCGCCCCACGAACAACACATGGAAGCAATTTTCAGACTAACTCATCATAATTATCAAATACTAAACTAAATAACCAACCCCAAAACAATCAAACCCCGAAAAACGCAATAATCAAACAATCATTTGACAAACCCTAACAAAAAGCAAGAAAATTATACCAGTAAGATCAGCAAGAAGAGCTCTACAAGGCCCCTGAGTAGCATTATTCGCCATATCAAGAAACCAAAATCCAATAACAAAAACCACAATAGCTCTAGTCTTCTTCTCACCAACATCACCCAGCCACCCACCAATATCAGCAGCAAAACCAATCAAAATCACAGACAATATAATCATCCCACAGCCCACAACAATAAAAGGCCTACGTCTCCCATACTTACTAGTACTCCGATCACTCATATGACCAGCCAATGGTTGGACAAAAAAACCAGATAAGGGCCCACATAACCAGATTATACTTGACCATGCATGTGGGACACCTAACTCTTGTACATATGGAGTTAGTAATGATAACTGTAAAGCCCAACCAAACTGTATCCCACATGCAACTGATGCAACTCTTAGGAGTATCCTTAGTGGGGTTCTTGTCGGAATCTCTGTCGGGTGTCTCACACGTCGTTGACTTTCTGGTACTGTCATGTTTCTTTTGCTGGTCATCAAATGAATATTAGCTAGAAGAAATGAAGGTGACAAGTGATCATGTGTGTGTGTGTGTTTTTGAAGGTGTTTTTAGTGTGTGTGTGTGTGAGTGAAAGAGAGAGTAAAGTGGTTAAGGAGGGTGGTGGTGGTGGTAGGGAAGAGGATACTTCATAGGACGGTGACAGGTGATGACATATTTGTTAGTGTTTTTTTGTGATGTTCTTTTGTTTTTGTTGGATGCTAGAAACTTTTAAAGTTAGATATGTGAGATAATTTGCTTGTCAGGTGGTTTTGGTTTTGATGTTTGTCAGGAATGGTCCTTTTTCTGTTGCTTATCTTCTTGGTTTAAGTGAGAAGGGTGCTACTATTGGTACCCTCCTTGACCCGCTAAAAAGTATAAAAAAGTACAAAGATTCTCTTTGTACCTCTCTTTTTACAGTGCAGCGTAGTTTTTTATCAGTTTCTGTTTCGTAATTTTTAACAGTTTCATACTTTTGACCTGTTAAACTTTATATTTTTCGTTTCGTTTTTTTCGTGTCACAGTTTTATAACATATATAAAATTATAAAAAAATCAAAAAATATGGGGGTACAAATGATTTTTTTGGGGGGTATTTAAATCATGAGCCAAGTGAGAAATGATGTGTGTAAAAGTCAAAATCAACTTGGTTTCTATTTTGGTTTGTTGGATACTAGTACCACATTTTCATAATTATAGTTCACTGACAAAAAAAATACATAGTTTAAAAAAAACATCATTATTATAGCTTTTTTTTTTACTTTTTGTACAATGACAGTTTTATCCTTAACCAACTAATTTCTAACTTCTTTAAAGTTTGTAATAATAACATGAGAAATGCTAGACTTACTCCTTTTTTACAAACAAACATCCACACCTACATGTGGCATTTAAGATTGACCAATCATGTTGAATGAAAATTTCTCTTTTTTAAATTTTACCCTCCATAATCACATGACACATATGGGTGTGGATGTTTGTTTGTAAAAAAAGAGTGAGTCTAGCAATCCTCTAATAACATTAAGTGAAGGTAATATGGTATGGTAAACTTAATATAAATTCTTTATCTATTTTTGAAAGTGAACAATTAATTTAAGACAAACATAATTATGGAACGGAGGGAATAATAAGTAATAACGATAGTAAAAAAGGAAAGACTACGTTTTTTTTAATTTGCTAACAAAGTTGAAATAGTTTCTTATTATGATTCACAAATCTATGAACCATTTTAAAAGGTTTTAGATATATTCAGGGTCGCCCTTAAAAAAAGAAAATGTGTAAGGTGAGCGACTGTTCAGAGCCTCAAAAAATTTAAAGGTCTTAAAATTTGTCCCGTTAATAATTATATACATGTGTACATATATTTTTTACGAAGAAAAGAATATTTAGATAAGAAAATATATTAAATGAGTAATATGTTGATCGTTTAGATACCTAATTGCATTATATTTTATAAATGGTGACACTTTATATATATATAATTTCTTCTCGAAAGACATCATCATGTAATTTCGTTTAGAGCCTTCAAAAATTTTAAAAATTCAAAAACGGCCTAGACATATTCATAAAACACTATAGTGGACACCGTAAGATGTAAATATATGAAAATTGTAACTGTGTTAAATTAAAAGTCATTTTTAGTTATGATAGATTATAAAATCAATTAATCTTTATTAAATGCATCTATTATTGTAAAAAGTTTGAAGTATATTAAATACACATTAACTATTAGGATATGCTTATATCATAATAGTTATTATATGGCTAAAGATACGTGAGTCTATGAGGTCATACACGTATACAACGAGATAATACTTTTATAATGTGTTTAATACATATATTGTATTATATTAATTATATATTAGTTTATATTTCATGATGTATCTTAACGCTCGTTAATAAAACAGTTAGACGATTTAATTAACTAAATGCTACTAAATAACAAGTATTGGACTTAGCTAATTGGATTTAACCCAAAGTAAATATGGGAAACTTATATCTACTAAGGGGGTCGGCCACAAGGAGGTAAAGGGGAAGGGATTCCAACTTGTTTTCCAAGTTTTGTGTTTCCTATATAATGAATCGGTAATTCATTATTTAGGGTTAATCTTGTATAACTAAAACACACACAATCCTCTCCTCTCCTCTAAATCTATTCGATCAGTTCTAAGGTAACCCTTGGTGAGCCGATTTTTCAATACAAGCAAAACCTAGGGTTTTGTTTGTTCATTCATGAAAATGCAGAACTGGCATTCGGGTATTGTTGATTAACGTGTAGTGTGGATACACATAGAGATCATCTCCTTTGATGATTTAGTATTTGTTTCGTGGGTTAAAGGAAGAACAGGTGGGTGTTCATTAGCTTCGTTTGTTTGATCAAATCTGATAACAAAAGGTTGATAAATTGTTTATTATTGTGTTAATTAAATAAATCATATGCATTCTTTTGGGACAATCTCCGCTGCGTATATTACATGACAATATAGGTTATTAAATAACTAGTTCCCAACATTGGCATCACGAGCCATCGTATGGTGTTTTAATTACATAAAAAACGCGTAAAACTGCTTAAAACGCTTGTTTTTCTTGTTTTCTATGTTTTTTTTACAACCATTAGGGGTTTTTTGTGAAAAGTTGACTCTAATGCGTCCTTAAAATCAGTACTAAAAAACCTAGGTTGCGGATTTTACATGATTCTTGACGTGTCTTTTTACTTGCTTTAAATTCGCTCTTTTTTGGCTTATTTGTGTTTATTACTTGTGTAATTAAATTCCATAATGAGCACATGCATGTTTTGTTGGAAATAATTGTCTAATAACCTATATTAATTAATATTACAAGAGTTACGCAGCGGAATTAGATCTCATATAGTGCATATATAATTAACATAAGAGTAAATCGAGTTTGCATACCTTTCAACAAATAAGCAAACGGACAACGAAAGCTATAGACCGCGTTTATGTATTCTTGGATGCGTACGAAAACCCAATCAAGTAAGCAAATAAGATTACCTCTACGTGTATCCACACTACACGTTAACCAATACTACCGAATGCTAGTTCTATGACGATACGATAAATCAAGACCCGCGTTCTTGATTTATTCTACAAACCAAACCAAACCCTTATAAATGGTGGTATTTGGATCGATGAAAGAGGAAGAGAAAATAAGTCAAGAGATAAGGAATGAGAACCTTAAGCCTTGTATTTATAGTGTATGAATTAGGGCTACACTATGGCTTTGGGAACAAGTTATCAATTGTTTCCTTTCTTTTGTTTCTTGAACCGTCCCCCTTAAGTCCCTAACAAGCCCCCCATGTTGACCTTTTGACTTAATTAATTATTATGTAAAATTACATATTAATTAATAGACTATCGGTTAACTCGTTAAACAAACTAATTAATGATCGTTAAGTATTATCGTTAGATCAATTAATATATTTAATAAATATACACTTATATATATATATATTATAATATAATATATACTTCTTATTTATATATATATATATATATATATATATATATATATATATATATATATATATATATGTGTGTGTGTGTGTGTGTGTGTGTGTGTGTGTATTAAATATACTAATAAAGTAGTATCTATGTGTATACTTGTGTGACCCCATAGGCTCACGTATTTCTAGCCGTATAAATATCCGTATGACAAAAGCAATTTCCAATAGCTCCCACTTGAGAAAATCATCGTCATATAATATAACATAATGACATTGGTAAGCGTCTAGAAACATGCCAATGCTCCTAGAAATACCTTAGTGTAGTTTCGTTAAACATCTTAGTATAAATGGATTAAGCTTATTCATCCTTTTGTTTCAGATACGGTGTTAAAAAATAGATATGGATCAAAGTCATTCCATAATTTAACGATTATGTTGCTCGTTACTGATATTGATCTAGATTACCAAATGTAAAAAGAATCATCTTTACTACAATTTAGGCACGGCCATGCAAACATCTGATCAACCCAACGAGGGGCCCAATTAGTATCTAACTCCCTAACACGTGGAGGAACAAATTTTATTTTGACTACAAGTGTCATTCATATGCTTTATAACATTTCTGAAAGTAGCCTTTATAACTACCTTATTTAGGATAGCGGTTGATTAGAATCAAGGAATGGCATCCACACATGCAAAACCTGCTTGCATCTCAAGTCTGAGGATGAGCAAAAACTCTATCATATGTGTAATTCACTTAATGACATCGATCCATAAAGTGAGTTCACACAAGTTGGGGTATCTAATATTCAACCAGATTGAATAACATATGAGTTTGGCAGACATATATTTTAATATTCAACAGAATATAGCCAATCGCTTACATTTATCTTATCTCAACAATATTCCTATATCATTGACTGACAACGGACAAGTTTAGAATAAATAAATTTATTCAAAAATTTAAACATGCAAATATATGACACAATAGTATATATGAAAACGATCATAACAGGTATATCAATTCATTATTTAATACAACTGCTTACAGTTCCATTATCCAAATACCAAATAAGATCAACACATGATGATCTTAATTTAATACTAATGTCTTAATCACAACAATCATAATTGTTGATAAGGCATATGTTCCATGAACAAATCAAATACGTTTTGATCTTGTGGAACTTTGAGAATACTTATTTTAAAATTCACAAATAGTGAAGTTTTTTTAATAATATGATGATTGTCATTTTGTAAGTGTGCACTCAATTACAAGTATTACTTATATGAGTCTAGTCACACTACATTCCATAAAATGTATGACATTAGAAAAACAATTTATTGGATACAGTCATCTAAACAGTTTTCCAAACTGTAGAGCATTCTAATTCTTTTAATGTATTTATACAATTATGCTTTTAAGCCAAGCATGTGTAGTCATTAATGTTATCGTCATGATGAAAACTTTCCAAGACTAGGATTTTAGTATCATCTCAGTTAAAACAAGAACTAGTGTATACAACAACACTATGCTTACATTCGTAAACTATGAACACTTCTTTGATAATGTTTGGATCTTACTCAAACCTAAGGTTTATTAACTATTATGATTTCACTATGATTATCCCAATGTATATCCATAGTCTCTTCATTATTAAGTATAGGAATGAATTCCTAATCCAAACAACATCCATCAAAATGTTCCTTTTAATAGTTATCTAACGACTTTCACTTATATACCAATGTTGTCAAATCATCTTGCACTCATGCAAATGATATAACTATTCACTTATACAAAATGATGTACATAATAAATCCTTTAGTTAGACTTAAGGTTTTCATGTGTTCTGTTAGAAGGCTAATTGATTTCCTTGATTATTATTGATAACAACAATCTTATACATAGGATACAAAAGATCATTATAGAATAATGACCATGGGCTTAGGCCTAATTACATGACATTCATACAAATGGGCCTAATACAAATTAATGACTAATAGTTATATAAATATAAACGTCTTGGCTTTGAATGTTGAATGTTGACTTTACTTTGAATGTTGAATGTTGACTTGACTTGAATGTTGAATGTTGACTTGACGTTGAATGTTGACTAATACGCCTCCGCAGTTGGACCAGGAGGAGGTCGGATGCTCAAACTGGATCGAAATTCTTCAAACAAGGCCGAGGGCAGTCCTTTGGTGAAGATATCGGCATACTGATAACGGGAGGGTACATGTAGAACTCTAACCTGACCAGCGGTAACCATATCATGGACGAAATGAATATCGATCCTAATGTGTTTCGTCCGTTGATGTTGAACAGGGTTGGCAGACATATAAATGGCACTGAAGTTATCACAGTAGACAAGGGTGGCAGTCGATAGAGGAGAATGTAACTCACGAAGCATATTACACAGCCATGCAGTCTCGGCCACAACGTTAGCAACGCCCCGGTATTCAGCTTTGGCACTGGAGTGGGAGAGGGTGTGCTGACGTTTAGCGGACCAAGATAATAAATTATTACCCAAATATACATAATAACATGAAGTATACGTGCGGGTAGATGGGCAACCCGCCCAATCAGCATCAGTATAACCAACCAGATAAGTAGTGACGGGTGCATATAAGTGTAGACCAAAATCCAAAGTCCCCTGAACGTGTCACAAGATACGTTTGAGAGCGGAAAAATGTGGCTCCTGCAGATCGTGCATATAAAGACAAAGTTGATGTACTACATAAGACAGATATGGACATATAAACGTAAGATACTGAAGCCCCCCTGCAAGACTGCGATACAAAGTAGGATCCTGAACAGGAACACCTTCTAGACCCAGTTTGGACTCCGTATCAACTGGTGTTCGATAAGGGTTACAATTAACCATGTGAGCACGCTCAATGAGCTAAAGAGCGTACTTCTGCTGAGATAAAAACAATCCTGTAGGATGACGGACAGCAGAGATACCAAGAAAATAATTAAGTGCCCCAAGATCAGTCATGTCAAACTCACTATATAAAGATAAACAATGAAGAATCGCAACGACTGTGATAAAATCCGACTTGTGTGGCATAAGTTGCAAACCACTGAAACCAAGTACGAGGTGCTTGTTTCAGTCTATATAAAGATCTATACAGAAGACAAACATGATGAGGTACCGAGAGTCAACAAATACAGGGGTTGATGCATGTAAACAGTCTCAGATAAATTACCATTAAGAAATGCATTCTTAACATCAAGTTGGTGAATCGGCCAATTACAAGACACGACAAGGCTAAGGAACGTGCGAATGGTAGCCGGTTTAACAACCGGACTAAATGTCTCATCAAAGTCAACACCAAGTTGTTGACTATTGCTGTGAGCAACCAAACGAGCCTTGTAGCGACTCAAAGCCCCGTTAGCATGAAACTTATGTTTAAATAACCACACAGAGCGAACCATGTTAACACACCAGAGGGTCTGGGTACAAGAATCCAAGTACTATTTTTAACTAACGCATTATACTCATCATACATAGCATTACACCAATGAGGGTCTTTTAGAGCATTAATGCTATAACTATTTTATTGATGAAGATCTAGCTGCGGATAGAAAATTGGAGAGAGCCTTTAAAGTCTTCAAACCATGACATGCAGCAGACAAACTTTGTGATGATTGTGAGAAACTTGCTTTTTTTTTCTTTTTTCTTTTTTTTTAACTTGACATGATCGCAGACGAAGGGAAACAATGAGAATAGATTTTTTTTAAAGGAATAAGATTATTTAGAAAAGTAAATAAAAACTAAGACTCGGAACAATGTTGAGAAGAAAAAAAAACAGAGATCTTTTCCCTTTTTAATGGTGTCCTTTGTTTTCTTTTTCTTAAAGAAACACTCAATTGGAAAGGAAATTTCAAGAAAAATTATAATAAGGATATGTAACGGAAAGAGAAAGGAAAAATTGATAGGAGATTAAAAAAACTATGAATTATGAAAAGGGATAAATGGTGACAATTACTGTTATATCTGAAAATGGAGAATGAAGGAGAAGGATATGATGATTGTTGTTGTAATCTTGTATGAGGAGAGGAAGATAGACATCAGTAACTTTTTTTAAGGTGATGTATTGAAAAACAAATCAAAAGAAAAAAATATAATACAGAGAATGAGATTTATGGCTTTTGTAGCCACTGCCTAGAAAGGAAAACAAAAAACTAGAACAAATAACGTTGGGAAAGTGCAACCAGATTTTAAAGAACATAGATGACACAATTTCTTTTTCTTTGGAGCGAATAGAAGCGGCTCATGACGGCCGATGGTTAGGTCTTGATAATGGAGATGGAGAGATTTGACGGGGTGGTATAGAAGTGGCGGCTTGATGACCGGATAGGTCTCAAGATCATACCTGCTCATGATACCATGTTGGAAGGCTAATTGATTTTCTTGATTATTATTGATAACAACTATCCTATATATATATATATATGATACAAAAGATCATTCTTATTATAATGACCATGGGCTTAGGCCTAATTACATGACATCCATACTAATGGGCCTAATACAAATTAATAACTAATAGTTATACAAATATAAACGTCTTGATTTTGAATGTTGAATGTTGACTTGACTTTGAATGTTGAATGTTGACTTGACTTGAATGTTGAATGTTGACTTGACTTTGAATGTTGACTAATAGTGTTCAATATCATCTAGTGAGATAGATTATTTGAGTTTCACTCAACGATTTTCATATTGTACTTAGACTTAATTCACTGTATATGTTTATCTTATCAAACATATATTTCAAGGTTGTACAGTTTTATTTTCTAAATCTTATAAGAAACTTTATTTCCATCTCAGGGATAAGATCTTGCTTAGATAAAATTGTTTCTAATATGTTTAACAACATATATGATTTTAAGAAAAATAAAAACAAGGTACCCCCACTAGCTCTTAGGTGTACTCATGAGCTATTTTAATTATAATTAAAAATCAAATCAACCAAGTGATATATTTAACAATCAAACTTAAGATCCAACTCCTAGATGCATGTATTCGATCCACATTTTGGATTCTTGCATTTTTGTATGCTATGTAAATATTATATTGGATTCATAAAACCTCCTTTGATACACACCGTCCATGCAAGGTAATCATTCAATAAAGAGTTTTTAAATACAATTGTCATATTTCTTTCCATGAAAACAAGTATGATAATTTTATCATCTTTATATTATTTAATGTTCGTAAATGAAGAAGTTTTATTCACAATCACTTTCTTGAGTATGAGTAAACACTTGTTTCATTTTACGTGCAGTAAATATGTATACGGTATTGTTCTTATGAGTCCTCTCTTAAAAGAAACTCATTCAAACCTCATCGTCTAACCGATTGGTGAAAGATCAATCAAATGCCAAGAAAATGATTAACTCTTGTCGGACAACATCTTTACATTCATAATTTTAAGTCATTCATTAGATTCAAGATATGATAATGCATCTCATATGGTTAGCAGGTTCACCAAATCCTCTAACGCATAATACTCAACACATATCACTCGGGTGTTTAAGTATCCTTGCAAATCTATTAATGTGAGTAGCATCATTCTAAGGTTCAACATTTACATATGCATCCTCATTATGACTTTGCTAGTACGTTTAGAAGGTTTGTGTATTTTGTTATTGTATCTCTACTAGATTTACATATGCTCCCACTTGCTTTTTATAAGAAGAGACTATTCTCCAAATACATAGCATATAGAGCAACAATAAATTGTTCTCATTTGGGAGATACAAAATACATTAACAGTTCTAGACTTTTGTTAATAACAATCTCCAAGAGATTTTAACAAATTCCTACCTTCAATCAAGACACAATGAGATTCATCACATCTTATTACTAGAATAATGTCTCTATAAGCTTCTAAATTGGAGTCTTATTGAGTATATACATGACAAACTCAATTTACTCAAACACTATCAATGAAGTTTGATTTTCCTTTTAGGACATACCTTCAACCTGTGGTATTCCAAAAGGATCCGTATTGTGAAACAATCCCGTAATACATTTAGATGAACTTATAATCATTGTCTTAACCTGTTCGCCAATTTAAGTCAAACCAAAATAGCATCAATAGTATTACTAATCCAATTGCATGCTTCATATTTCAAGTCTTTGATTAAGTCAATGACTTTATGTGTATGTCCTAACAAGTAGACATAAACATTTAATTCTCACTATTTGTTATAAGTCTTTGATCAAGTCAATGACTTCATGTACATGTCTTAACAAGAAGACATAACAAGTTAACTTCTTACTTTAAGTTACAAGTATTTTCACAAGCAAAGGACTTAATGTACATGTTTTAACAAGAAGACATAACAATTATTAAACTAAAGTGAAAATAAATGCAGAGTTATGGCCTATATAGTAATTTCAAGTTAATTTTGTGACTTCATGTTTATGACTTTCTAAGATAACATAATCATGTAGCTTACCTTTTTATCTTGAAACATGTTCTTAAAAGGGAAATATACATTGTATGTGTAGGAGTCCTAGAAGAAAATTAGTTTTCTTACTTTGCAGTCAAGAAAAACCATTAGTCATATTATTCTGAGTTGTTCCTTGCACACAATCAAGATTTCTCTCACTTGTGCAGGGGACAACCTCATATATAAAACAACACTACGCTTGTTAGTTTGTTTGCATCGACAATATGGTAGTGTCACAGATAGAATATGAATTAAGTCATGCTCAAAACATATTTGCATAGCTAGTGTATAGGTAGAACTCTCCCGATTGATAAGGAATCGTGCATAACTATCTTTTTTTAGACCATGGTTTCTGACACATTGGCTGATTAATCCATGGGGTTTGAACCCACCGCCACACAGACTCAAACCAGGTAAAGCCCTCCCTTTTCAGGAGGTTGGCGTGGCCGCTTCAAGGTTGTTTGCACCTAGCAGGAATTGAACTTGAGACCTTACACATTTTAGAGTGATGGCCACAAACCCTTTTGCCACTAAGCCACCCTTAAGTAGTTATATATTATAGATAACATAACAACAAGAGACATCTCAAAGACAACAAGTTATCTCATAAAATAATATGTGTTGATTCTTAGTAAAAGAAGATGTTTCACACTTGAAAGTAATCTATTATTTCAAGTCAAGCCAGAAATAAAGTAAGATGCATATAAGGTAAACAGTGTATAACTCCTACTGAATTTGAAAACAATGCAAGTACGTCATTTTATTCATGAAATGCATTGCACCCACTAGATCAGAAAACACTATGCGTGTTCCTTCACTAGTGAAAATTAATAGAAATTTATTCATCTTTCCATTTCTTGAATGTCTACACATTATTGCTAATGTGAGTCGCATGGACTAGTAAGCAAGTACTTAGATATCCAAGGAAGTGTGTTCAAGTTCTATAGTTGATGGACTAGCCATCTACGTTATTCATTAACTTGAAAATTTGGCATGTAATTCCTCCTCAATTAGCCTACTTGACTACAAGGGCGTGTAGCACCTTTATTGGTATAAAAGAAACAACTATAGACACGAGTTATTTAGTTATTTCCTTTATTACTTTTACGATGATATTTTTGTCTTCTAATACTCATAAATATGTCTTGATTACAACAAGATCTTATCATTTGGTAGTTATAGAACCGAGTTCTCTTGTTATCCAAGTGTCTTATTATGATTTAAAAGATTTCAAAACCAAATAATGGTATTGCAGCTTACTTAAAAGAATAAGAAGTGCAATTAACTTAATATGTAAGTCTGCAATGAGTTCGATTAGAATTTAGGGCGATTCCTACATTCCTGTTATAACTTTCTCACAACTAAAAAGTATAGGAGTAAGTCTTTCTTTTTCCCGTGAAAAATAGACACGGTTTTTTTCTACAAGAAAAGAACAAACGCTTGTTTACGGCATACGTTGCATTAATACATTAAAAGAACTTATAAAGTTCATTTTTAGTATTTTCGACAATTAACACCTTTAAAAATTAACTACCCATGTCTATATAAATAAAAAAATAATTTTTACAAGAGTTTCATATTCAACTTAAAATTTCACCATAACATTAGTTGATCTGCTAGCAATGGTGATCTCAAAATGTAATCAACGAGTGATAATTGCCTCATGTGCAACTCTTAGTCAGAATGGATCCCAAGGCACTATAATCCAAAATTATAATGTATATTGTCCAGAACAACATTGTCAAGTTGGCATGTTTCGCCCCATCATATTCCTCGAGTTAAGGTCTCACCTATTTTAACTCGATTTAAGTCGTCCAGTCAAAAATTGTGTATAATCACACTAGGTCTCACGCATAGTGGATAAAACACCTAGAGATTGCAATTCACCTACATCTCACGCAGAGTAAAAAACAATATGCAAGTGTTCTTACAAATTGTATGGCAAAAGACTTAATTAATGGGTATAAGAATTTTGATAAAAACAAGTGTACCAAAAACGTGCACAAGGAAGCATGCATACATCCTTGTAACACAAAGTTTAGAATAGTTTCTTCTTGTTTTAATTTCTATGTATTTAAAAATTCCTTTATATATTATAATCCACAAGTGATCTATAAAATTAAGAATAATACAAGAAGGTTTTACAACATTATAGTATAAGCAAATTTTACCATGAGAAAAGATTAAAGATTAACTTCCCGGACAAGGTAAGGCAAGACCTTAAGCCTTGCGCGGGAAAAAATCAAACCATAGACATATACCCGTTAGGGTTTTAATTCCATCATTAGTATAATTGCAACATACTTTAGTATTGTTAAATAAGTTCTTGTAAAAGTACTTATCTTGCATGTTTCATCGCTGGAGCCAATTACGTTAAAACCAACCAAATGTGTTTTAAAACAATGCAAGACAATAAATTTACATATACATATTGCTCATCAATCAAGCAAATTGTATACGCCAAGCACTATACAATAAACAAATAATAATGTATTAAAAATACTGCCTTTCAAAAAAAATGTATTAAAAATACTTTCTTACATCGTTTTAAATGCGGGAAAAAATTATGGTATGTAAGCACAACCCTAATGCGCTTTTTAATGCAAGAAAATAGTCTATAATAGATTATTATTACGATAGCTTTTAGTCCATATTAATTTTTCAAACCTTTTTTGCACAATTATATACAAGTCGACATATATATAAGCAAGTAAAAATAAATCGAAACAATTAATCACGCTAAAACATATAAACATCATGAAAATAAACAACCAATAAACGCCTAATAATTGGACAAGCCAACAATCAAAATAAGACCCCCAACTTATTGAAATAAAATAAATTACGGAAATGGAAATGAGTTAACCAATCAATGGGAGAAAACGTGCTAACCTAGTTAATCCTTTATCAACGTCGTGATTCCTCTTCCTAGTGCATTGTCTACTTCTCATTTTATATGGTGGTTCTAATATCATTAGGCCTGATTGGTAGTCGCAACCTAACCTATAATTCCTAAATCTCAGTCTCGTTGTTCACGGTAGCCATGTATCTAGTTGATAGTCATTAAGTGCCCAGCTATCCTATTGATTTATCTAATGTTAACAATCCCACTTCTTGACATTTAAAGCCTTATTAGGTGCCAACTAACAAGTGTTTACCCGCACTTCTTAAGTATCTATTCTATTATAGGTGGTGATGTGGACAACCCCTATACAACCGAAATAGATGCCAACCCATCTCGATCAATCTAATAGACTAGATTTCAAACGTTCGCTCCTAGTCATTAGCTATTAAATACTATACTAGCTTCAACATTACCAAAACACAAGGATCAATCGATAAACACATAGAATATTCATATAATACGATAATTAGACAACAGAAACAAAATCAATGAATTAATAAAATCATAGCTAGGCTAACACATAAAGTGTTTAGCCGATCATCTTGTAAAATACAACAAGAATAATGTATAAAACATAAATTGAATTAGACATGGTTCTTGATACAAGTTACTTGATGTTGATCTAATGATGATGATAAAATGTAGATTCTCCCTTGAAAAGTGTCTTGGATCAGCTGAAAATGCCTTTGAGTGAAGCCCTAGTCGTCCTATGTGAGTTTTATGGAATGGGATATGTCAAATGGTTGAATTAGGGCTTGTATTTATAGGCTCGACATTGTTATGACATAGTCCTAAGTAAGGATTTATGACATAACTCTTCTTATATTTTAATGATTCCATCAGATAATGCATAGTTACGGCGTAGGTCAATTGATCCTACTATTCCGTAAATCTTTTTGGTCCTATGGGCTGTATAATCTTCATTTCTACGACATAACTAAGATAGGCTTGTTACGCCGTAGATGTCTTCTTAGCACGAATCCCTTCCAGATCTTCTTGGTGATTACGGCTTAACTATTATGAGCTTGTTGCGTCGCAAGTCATGTGTATGGACTTAGTCTTGTTCAGCATCAAGAAGGATTACGATGTAGGTATAGCAGATAACCTACCCCGTGACTAAGCATGTTCAACTTTACTTCATTTTCCATCAATTTTCTTCTCAATTTCGCATCTCTTCGTCCTAAAGCTCGAATAATCCCCGTCTATCAAATAGGAAGCAATTAAGTACACATTCTCACAAAACATAAGAATTGTGAGCATATAATAAGGAAAAATGATGTCAACATATAGACATTATTTGATGTTATCAGTCAATCTTAACCAACATTTCTCTATGACCCCTAAGGGTAGTTTTATAGTTTTATCGGCCAATTCAACTTTCAATTTAGTAGGAGCTAATTCACCTAACCCTAAACTAGTAAATATGGTGTAAGGCATGCCACTTACACTAGCTCCTAAATTAGTTAAAACATTAGAAAAAGAATGTTGACCAATTAAGCAAGGCAAAGTAAAGCGCCATGTGTCCTTTTTTGGAAGGCAATATGTTCTCGAGCCATGTAGAACACCATTCGTTCATCTTGCCTTATCATCATCGTCAATCCTTGACTTGTTTTTCAATAAGTCATCCGAATGCCAAGAATATTCCGGCATTCATTTTAGAGCCTCCACATGTGGGATGTTGACTTTTAGCCTTTTCAAGCTAGTCAAGACATCGACGTCTTGGTAAACACTCTTCCGTTCCACTAATCGGCTAGTGGAAGGGATAGGTGGTCGATATGGTGCAACTACAACCTTAGTAATAGGCACCTACTTTTTAATCTCCTCCTCAATGGATACTTGCTCAGCCTGCACATAAAAATAACAAAAAGGAAACAAAGAAGATGTAACATTATGGTTAGTTTGTGTTTCCTTAATGGTAGCAATCGCCTTAACTTGGTCTTGATGGTTCATTTCAGTCAAACTAGGCAAAGTTCTCATAACCCTTTCTCTAACAATCTGAGCGATCTGACCGATTTAAATCTACATTGCTTTTAGTGAAGCTTCATTGTTCCTAATTGCAGTTTGAGTACTAGTTTCAACCTCCATGATCAAATCGGTATATTCCTTATCCTCCTTAGTAGACTCAACCATAAACATATTTAATTTCTCCTCTAAACTCGGTCTCTTCTCTTGATATCCCATCTTTTTTCCTCTTTCACATAATACCCAGGTGCAGTACCTCTATACCTACCCCCATTTGGGTAAGGTCTTTGATAGAACTCTTCATTGTAGACCTCTTCAACTTCATTAACTTGATCCTTATTCGGGCAATCATTTGTTAAATGAGATCCATGGCAAAGCTCACAACTAACACGCACACAATGTGCTTGCTCATATAATTTCTTCTTCTTCCTACCAAGACTACTTAGCTGCGCAGTAATAGCAGCTTAACCTTCAGAACTACCACCAATTTTCCTCCTGTTTGATGTTCCCTCATGTCATATTTGAGAATGGTATGCCATATCTTAGACGGCAGTTTTAGCATGTTCGGCATTAATTTTGGTGATAAGCCCCTGCGAATCCAGTATTTGTCTAGACCCTTGTAGAAAATGACATCAGCATGTGTATCAGTCAAATCATGTTGGGGGCATTTCAGCAATAGATCATTAAATCTCTCCCAAGCTCAGTAACGTGTCTCGTCAAGTTCTTATTTGAAATTGTTGATTTCCTCTATTTTCTTAGCAGCCTTTGAAGGTGGACATTATTTGTGAAGAAATTGGGTTTTCAGACTACCCCTAGTAGTGATGCTTCCAGTAGGTATGGTTTTGAGCCATCAATATGTTAGAATTTGTTATCTAATAACCTATATTATCATGTAATATACGCAGTGAATATGGTCCCAAAGGGATGCGTATGATATATATAATTAACACATTATAAACAATTTACTAACCTCCTGTTATCGGATTTGATCAAACAATCAAAGCTTAAAGAACACCTTGTTCTTAATCTATAAACCCACGAAAAATATATAGATACTAAAGTAGGTATCCCATATGGAATAAGTCCACACTACACGTCATGGATTACAACCCGAATGCTAGTTCTTGAATTTTATGATCTAAGTCAACGAAACTCACGGTTTCATGGATTTATTGAAATCGGCTAATAAACCCTTATGGGGATTAATAGCTGAACGAATTTGGGATAAAAGAAGAGAGGGAAAAATCCCCTTAACTTGTATCTATATGTATTGTATATATAGAGTGTCCATAAGGGTTTCTTAATTGCAATACAATAGCATATATAACAAGTTAGTCACTTGTTTCCTTTCCTTTAACCTTGGCCGACCCCTTATGTACAATATAGTCATTCTATATTGATTTTTGGACTTAACTATTTATCATGTACAATACATATTAATTAGATGACCTTTCGTTAATTATCCGTCAAACAAACTAACTAACGACCGTTAATTAATCAAGAAGTAATAACTAATAAAATTAATATACTACTATATATATATATATATATAGATATATATATATATATATATATATATATATATATATATATATATATATATATATTTATATATACTAATTACTTTATTAATGGTTGTTTCGTTGTATATCGGATGGTACTACGTGTGGACACCACAGGGCGCACGTTATCACCGGGTTGTATAAATATTTTTTAACTATCTATGAGCATATCTAATAGATTGCTTTGACTAGTAAGTGTTGTAGGAAAGACACATAGCATTCGTTAATCCTCATTCACATGGGGTTCTTGAAATAAATCGACAATCTCAAGTACTTTATCAATATGTTCACTAGCATCCTCATTGCCGTATCTACTAAATGTATTCTCACGGAGTTTCTTGAGAAAATGTCCCTTAAGCTCAAAGCGGATCACATCTTCAAAAGCTGGCCTCACGATTCCTGAACCCGCGTCCTCACGAATCTAAGCCACATACTCCTCAATAGTTTGCTCTCCCATTGTACCTGAAAATTACTAAACTATTAGTAGACATTAATCTATAATTTACACCTAAAATTTAAAACTAAAATTTAAAGCTAACATATACTGCTCACTGATCGACAATCGATACGCCGTATCCAATAATCTGGATACGTCGTATAGATTTTTGTTATACGGTACATTGTATCAATGAATACGATGCTCCATACGCCATATTTAATAAAGTGAATACGCCGTATTAAACCCTATACGGCAGAAAGAACAGAATGCACAGAAAAAACACACTAAAACAATTAAAGACGCACAAATTTAAACTAAAACAAAAATAATACAAATAAAACTAAAAAAAACCTAAATCTAAAACCACTCTCTCGCAGCGGCGCTAAAAACTTGATGTATTTAATAACGTCTAGATTTAAAATCTATATTTTACCGACTAACCTATCTAGACTAAATACTAACGAGCAATGTAGCCAATCAAATGTAGCTTGTTATATGGTAAGTATGGGTCATTCGTAAGGAGTGGATTGACTTAAAGTATTTATAAGGTTCTATAGTGTTGATAAAATATAATGCCTAAAAACATTAATAATATTTTTCCACATCTTTACGTTTTGATAATCACAAAATATAAAAACGTTTAACGTAAAATTAAACGTAAACAAGTATTTAGTAGTAAATTCTCATTTCAACCAACTTTAAAACACTAAATGGTTATGAATAATAACAAATGTGAATGTTATTTTTGATCAAAGGGAAACTTTTATTCACCTCAAACTTTTATAAAATGTGTAAACATTTTTTATAAACTTCACCAAACATTTTTTACATTTAAAAAGAGATGTTTTATTCAAAAATAAAACATTTGAATTTTTAAAATTTTCGAAACACTAAAACGGCTAGGAAAAAGTCCTAGGTATAACACCTCTCCCTGAAAAGGAAAAGAAGAGGAGAGTTTGTCTGTGAAAAATGGGCGGACCCCTTAATACATGGCCCCCTACACAAAAGACAAACTGGGGAGGCCCTAGTTTAGGGCGGCCCCCTTAAATACACGGGCGGCCCCCTTAATTTTAAGGGGACCGCCCACCTATTTAAGGGGACCGCCCCTAGGTAGACGCTCCCCCAGTTTGTCCTATAAATACTGGACTTTTCCCCACTATTTTCTCACCTTTTGCACTCATTCTTTCTGTTCTAAAACAGCCCACACATCTCACTAAAATCCTTTGATCATTTAATCATAAAGCTTTGTTTCCAAGTGATCCAAGCTCAATTCCTCAAGTGCAAGAGAAGAATACTTTCATCATCAAGTGAAGAAGTATTACACCTCAAGTGTATATTGCAATCTTGTTGCATCCATATCACATATTTGTAAATCAATTGTATATCTTGTATTTGTGTGTAGTAGCTAGATCTTGGCGATCTTTGTAAGTATAGTTAGATCGTGGTGATCTTACCAAGTAGTGTTAGATAGTTGTGATATAAGTAGTGTGGTGAAGTGAAGCCACAAAGTTGTGAAGAAGTCTTGAAGTTGTGAAGAAGTCGTGAAGTTGTGAAGTCGTGAACAAGTCGTGAAGTTGTGTTGTGATAGATTGGTTCTAGCTAAGATTAGAACTCGACATTTAGCTTTGTGTCGTAAATCGGTGTAAGCAACGTTGTGTACGGTTTTCTCTGCCATAAGGGAGTTTGTTGACATAGTGAAGAAAACTCTCGAGTTAGGTGCTCGGGGAGTGGAGTAGGGCGAAGAGGTGCTTCGTTACCGAACCACTATAAATCCTCGTGTTGTGGTTTGATTGTTCTTACTCTTATCTCTTGTCTTACTTTATCATTTCATATACTTATATTGTTGATATTGTGCAAGCATTGGATTCACAAAAAGTCGAATCTAAGTTTTACAACAAACATAAACCTTAAATTAAAAAGCGATAAACTATTCAACCCCTTCTAGTTTTCCACAATTAGTATCAGAGTCACGCTAAACAAGAATTTTAAAATAAACTGTATTTTAAAACCTTGAATCAATCTATGGAATCGAAAAAATATTTAGAAGGGCAATCTATGCAAAGACCACCACTATTTAAAAGTGATGGATTTATTTATTGGAAAAATAGATTCGAAACTTATGTGAAATCAAAAGATCTAGATCTTTGGCATATTATTACCAATGGTGATTTTCTTTCTTTTTAAAATAATCCCAAAACTAAAAAGGATGAAATAATACCATTTGATAAACAAAACGATGATTTAAAAAGAAAATTTTCTAAAAATAATGAGTCTAAAATGGTAATTTATAATGCTTTGCCACGTAAAGAATACGAAAGAATTTTTATGTGTGAAACCGCAAAAGACATTTGGAATTCTTTACTAATAACTCACCAAGGTAATAATCAAGTCAAAGATAATAAAATAGATCGTTTTGTTCAACAATATGAACAATTTACGATTCCGGAAGAGGAATCAATAGATAATGCTTTTGCTAAATTTAAAACTATTATTACTAGCTTAAAAGCACTTGATGAAAGTTTTTCTAGCAAGAATTGTGTTAGGAAATTTCTTAGGGATCTTTATCCTAAATGGTGCGCAAAAGTTACGGCTATTGAAGAATCAAAGAATCTAACAACTCTACCACTTGATGAACTCATTGGAAATTTGAAAGTTCATGAAGAAATAATAAAGAAAGATTATAAGACGGTCAAAAGCAAAAAAGAACAAAATAGATCTATTGCGTTGAAGGCTAGAAAGGAATCTAGTGATGAAAATAGCTCAAGTTCCGATAGTGAAGACGAAGAATACGCCATGGCCGTAAGAAACGTCAAGAAATTTTTTAAAAGACGAGGTAGGTTTTTACGAAAACCACACGATGAAAGAAAGACATTCCAAAATTATAAGGATGATAGAAATGGCAAAAGCGAAAGGAAATGTTTTAAATGTGGTGATCCAAATGATCTCATTGGTTAATGTCCAAAAGCGTCGAGAGTCTATAATCAAAGAGCTTTTGTTGGAGGATGTTAGAGTGATAGCGACGAAGATGAAGAGAAGAAGACAAATGATGAAAAATGTTTTATGACTAAAGCATCGAATGAGGTACTTTCCAAAACCGAATACTTTAGTAATGACCAGTCATCATTAGACGAAAAAGACTTAGATAGTGAATATAGTCGACTATGCAAAGTAGGACTAAATGTCATGGCTAAAAATAAAAGTCTAAAACAAGCTAGAATTCAATTAGAAAATGAAGTACTAGAACTAAAAGATAAAATATCTAGATTAGAAAAGGATAAGGAAGTTAGTAATGAATGTAAAATATACCAAGACCTTAGGTTTGAAAATGAAAAACTTAAAGAAGAAATATCTAGGGTAAATCAATTTGATAATAGTAGTCACTCACTTAAGAAAATAATAAGTTCTCAAAAACCCTCCGGAGATAAAACCGGTCTAGGATTTAATTTTATCAAAGGATCTTCTAGTGAAACCAAACAAGTAAAATTTGTAAAAGCACAAGAGATCGAGTCGAAAGAAAAATTGGTAGAATCAAACTCATTTTCAAAACAAAAATTCATACTTATTAACAATACTAAAATTCCGATTGCGAGTGATGACGAGGTAAAACGTTTTTATAAACCTTCTTCAAAACCCGGAGTTAGATTTATTAAACCCAAAATGAGGTCTAAAACTCCTCCTCCGAGAAGAACTAATAGTCCTTATCCTCGGTCTAAAACACCTCAACCTAGAAGAGACCAAGGTAGACAAAATTACCCTAACACTAATCACGCAATGTGGAATCATCCACATCAACCAAGCTTCACTCAATGTGGAAGATGTTCACCATGTATGTGTCCGAATCAAATGAAAAACATTTGTGGAAACAATAATTTCGGATACATGAAACATTGGGGACCAAATGGCTAAGTCGTCTCAACCTTTGAATTTTCGACATCTACAAACATTCCTTGTCTTCCGACAAATGGATTGAAGAGTTCATGATAGGATTCCTATGAATCCTTATCCTTAAAGCTTTCTATCTTGAAGACATTGAAGAAACTCATTTAAAGTCTAAGGTACGTCTTACTTTCCAATCTCGTAGAATATAGGTCATAAGAAGATATTTATGTGATGCCATGATATATTAGTATAATTTAGTCTTAGAATATATTATAGTCACTAGAAATATCATTTGTTGGGCTTCTAGATTTAAAAAAAACTAGTTCACTATGAACTATTCTTTCTCATAGTCTATCGACATACTTTTATGAAATGGAAATCTTTTATGACCACGTATAGCGAACTCACGTAGATGAAGAAGAGTGAGCTAGTGGTTAACAATTAACATAGAAGTAGGCTTAGTCTCACGAAGATCATCGAAACACTATGGATGAAACAAACTCCCTTCGACCTCGACGTTCGTCTCGGCTACGTGTCTAACATCATCTACGTCTATCAGAATCGTCTTGTCGAAATTCTCAACATTCGTCCTATCATTTCATTATCTTCGTTATCCACTCTCGTCTCACTTCAAATCAAGTCAATTAATTTTTTCATCCGAAGAAATTAATTCTTCCTCTTCGCAAGAAGTCTTGTCTCTAAATCATCTATCTAATTGACGTCTTGATTATCTCATCCGAAATAATCCAAGAAATTTTTATTTAACAAAAAGTTAATTAAAATGTCAATAATCATACCTATCATTGAAACACAATGATAAGTATATCATATCTCGTCTACTAATATATATTACTAATAATAGACTTTAAATTAATTCAACTAATAATCAAAAAACAAAATTTTTTTGTTGTTCAGGTGGTGGCCCCCTTATTTTTAAGGGGACCGGCTTTGTAAAAAGGGTGGCCCCCTTAAATAAATAAGGGGACCGCCCTATCCAAAAATTCAAACAACCTCATGCTGTCGAATTTTATACCAAACACATCAATCTCTCTTTTCTCGCTCACTTCCAAATGATCTATTCTTTCGTCAAGGAAAAGTTAGATTCAAATCTAATACTCCTCAAAGTAGGTTTGACAACTTATATATTTCATCCGAAATATTCAAGTATCTTAAACATACAATCGAAAATGTTAAAGGTCATATCCGAAAATTCATATTCAAGCCTTTTAACAACATATGTTAAAACTCTTTTCCAAAAGCTAAAAGCTAACATCAACCGTCGTGTGACAAAGATCTTACAAGTTTCTACATAAGTGATTCGTAGCTTCTCTTATATACACATCCTAAGACTAAGTACTTTCACTTCCGTTAGTCTTTTCATCCCCTTAGGAATGTCACGATGTTTTATCACCATGAGGATCAAACTTGCCCATCGATCTTAGGATAGAATACTAATCAAAATCTACCAAAAAGTTCATAAACGTATCATTATCTGTTTAATAGTCTTGTTACTATTAAATATATTTCAATAAATCTTGACAACTTAACTATTTCATCCAAAATATTTAAGTATTTTTAATTGGCGAAATGCAAATTAAAATGCCACTCTTTATTTATATCAAACTCGTTTCACAAAAACCTTAATCATGCCTCTATTATTAAATAGATGGTTAATATTTTCCGTCCACCTTTTTCCGCTACTACCTTTAAGATAACCTCATACCTCGTCGTGTGATTGTTCTATGAACATTCATAATACTCGAGAAAAGCTACATAACTTCGTGGATGAAGTTCGTTGTATGCTAACCATCATTCGTCTTGACATTGTCAAGCTCATCGCTTACGTCTTTATTCTTCTTCATTTTTCCCTTTTATTCCAAAATTTATGTCCGGATGAGCACGAACTAAAAGGGAAGGGAAAATACTCTCAAGAACTCACATTGGTGATTCTTATGCACCAAAAACCACATCAAAATCCTTCACCATAACCCTCAAAATCAAAACATCAAATCATCCAATTATCCAAAATACGCTAGGGGCAATCACTAACAAGTCAATCGACAACATCTATTGTGATAAAAATGCCGAAAGCAACCGCCGTCGATATCTCTCTCACTAAATCATACATCCCTAAAGTATCTTAAATTCCCGGCTTCTCTCCCACTCTCGCCCAATCTATTTTCTCTAAATCCTTCTCACAACTAGGAGTACATGAAAATCTATTTTAATACATTGTTGAGATATGCTAAAAACATTTTTTTTCATGCATAAAGACCTCTAACTTGTTGTCAAAGTATATAATCTAATATATATTTTTGACACTCTTGATTGAATCAAGGAGTACTTGAACTATTTCTTAGGTTTTACGTTTATTAGAGTCGAAATAATTCTTACTCCACAGTTGTTGCATTTAGGAACACACTAGGATTTCAACATAAATATCATTTGATGATATTGAAACCTATTTTCCAATTAACATATCTTTCTATTATACTACACCTAATAGATTGTCTTCATATTGATATGTTCCTTCAATTGCTCTCTTGGATGATCCTCAATTACAAATATAGATGATTGATTATTACTTGCTATATGAAATGATTTTGTTCTTAGTATAAACTCGGCTTTTGCATGCTCACTTAGTAAAAGCCATAATTTTACAACAACACTAATTAAACTTGTGAAAATTCTTATGTGTTGCTCATCTTAGGTCTTAGTATTATTTCACACATGTTTGTTTGCCAAACATTATGTGAAATAGTTCTAATTTATACTTGTTCAAACTAGGTATTTGCATGATTACTTGCTAAAAATCTTAATTGCCATAAAATGACGGACTTGCTGCAAATTAACCACCAAAACAGAAACCCTCACATAAAATTTTGAGAAAAATCAAATTTTGGTAAATCTGAGAAATGCCAGTAGGCGGCCCCCTTAATTCATAAATGGCGGCCCCCTTAATTTTAAGGGTACCGGCCCCTAATTAAGGGGACCGGCCTAGGCTAACACGGGTAAAACAGTATTTTTTTTTTCTTTTTAACCAAACACCCTCTAGACTTAGCTACTGTTTCCTTAAATTCATAAACATTTATTGGAATTGATCCTTTGAATGTTCATGTTTCCTAATTTAAACCTTTTCTCCACTATAAATACATCCGCATCCATCATCATCACAATCATCCTCACCAATGACATCTCCTAACAAACCCACATCCAAACCATCAAGGGTTGCCAAAATGAGTGTGAAACCCATTTGAAGAACAAACCAAACCTTTGCAACACATCAAATGTGCTCAATACAACTTCACCAATACCAAAACCACTCACTCCTCATCATGAACCATCTCAAGAAAACAATCATCCCAATCAAGCATTACCAAATCCTTACATTGAGAACACTCCCACATCACAACAAGTTGTCTCACATCCTCCACTTCCCATCTCACCCATCAACTCACATATTGCTCACATTCAAGCTCCACCTCAAAGTAACAATCAAATTCAACACAAACCACCTATATCTCCAAGTAGAGAAAGCCTAGTTGATGACATTAATCAACTACCAGACCTATATAACCTCTTAGCCATGCATCTCACTCAACAACAAAACAACATTCCCTCATCACCTTACTCTCCAAACTTACCACACACCCTCAACATCAACCAAGTTGAAACCCATGTTGGGTATTGCCCTTGTTGCATCTTCACCCAAAAACAATTCCTTGCTTTAAGTGAGGATATCAATTGGATTGAATTCCTCCTCACTCGACCTCATCCACCACCTAGAGTTCAAAGAGATTACCCTTCTACAACCGCCTTCTCTCTAAAC
Organism: Tanacetum coccineum; assembly: GCA_026074375.1. Classification (NCBI taxonomy): domain Eukaryota; kingdom Viridiplantae; phylum Streptophyta; class Magnoliopsida; order Asterales; family Asteraceae; genus Tanacetum; species Tanacetum coccineum. The sequence goes on along the minus strand of BQNB010008593.1, from coordinate 23,275 downwards.
TCTTCAACTAGTTAATCTCGTAATATGCCTTTAAATAATCGTCAAATCCTTTTGTATCGCAAGCAAGTCAAAATCCTTCTATGGCTATTTAGGATTTTTTTATGTATTAATATGCTTCTAAAGCATATTTGTTTTTCTATTTATGCATGCTTGTGTGTTATTCACACACATTGTCTTAAATGAATGAAGTATCTTTTGCTTTGATGTTTGCTTGCACTTGTCATATTTTTCCTTCCTTCTTGCTACATGTTAGAAATATTTGTATTGTTCTAACTCATTTTTGTAGCCAAGAAACCATAGCTCGATTCCTTGGTGCCCTCGAACGAGGGGGAGCACACATCAAGGGGGATCATTTATTCCGTCGATTTAACTAGTAAGTCTCGACGGTGTCTTTTTTATTCTACAAAGAGGGGGAGAAATGACATGAAACTCACTAAATACTTGTTTAAAAATAATTTTACATTTAATGAGTTTAAATTTTGTAATCATCAAAAAGGGAGAGATTGTTGATAAAATATAATGCCTAAAAACATTACTAATACTTTTTCACATCTTTACGTTTTGATGATTACAAAATATAAAAACGTTCAACGTAAAATTAAACGTAAACAAGTAATTAGTAGTAAACTCTCATTTCAACAAATATATTACTTAAAGGTATGAATAAATAAATGCTTAATGCATTTTATGATCAAAGGAAATTTTTATTCAACCTCACACTTTTATAAAATGTTGTAAACATTTTTATAAACTTACAAAACATTTTCTACAATTGAAAAAAATGTTTTATTTAAAATAAACATTTTGAATTTCAAATTTTCGAACCTAAAACGGCTAGAAAAGGTTCAGTAAACACCTCCCCTGAATAGGACAAAAAAATGAGCGTCTGAAAATGGGCGACCCCCTTAAATACATGGGCGCCCCCTTAATTATAAGGGGGCCGACACCCTATTTAAGGGGATCGGCCATAGACTCCGCTCCTCTAGTTTTCCCTATAAATACTAGACTATTCCCCAACATTTTTCTCACCTTTTGCACTCATTCTTTCTGCTCTAAATAGCCCACATATCCTCTTTAAAATCCTTTGATCATTTAATCATAAAGCTTTGTTTCCAAGTGATCCAAGCTTAATTCCTCAAGTGCAAGAGAAGAATACTTTCATCATCAAGTGAAGAAGTATTATACCTTAGTGTGCATAGCAATCTTGTTGCATCCATATCACATACTTGTAAATCATTTGTACATCTTGTATTTGTGTGTAGTAGTTAGATCTTGGCGATCTTTGTAAGTATAGTTAGATCGTGGTGATCTTACCAAGTAGTGTTAGATAGTTGTGATATAAATAGTGTGGTGAAGTGAAGTCTTGAAGTTGTGAAGTTGTGAAGTTGTGAAGTTGTGAAGAAGTTGTGAAGTTGTGAAGTTGTGAACAAGTAGTGAAGTCGTGTTGTGATAGATTGGTTCTAGCTAAGATTAGAACTCGACATTTAGCTTTGTGTCGTAAATCGGTGTAAGAAACGTTGTGTACGGTTTTCTCCGCCATAAGGGGGTTTGTTGACATAGTGAAGAAAACTCTCGAGTTAGGTGCTCAGGGAGTGGAGTAGGGCGAAGAGGCGCTTCATTACCGAACCACTATAAATCCTCGCGTTGTGGTTTGATTGTTCTTACTCTTATCTCTTGTCTTACTTTATCATTTCATATACTTATATTGTTCATATTGTGCAAGCATTGAATTCACAAAAAGTCGAATCTAAGTTTTACAAACAAACATAAACCTTAAATTAAAAAGCGGTAAACTATTTAACCCCCCTTCTAGTTTTCCACAATATTGAAGAATCACCAAAAGCACCAACATTTCATAATGATCCTCTTAATGAATCTCCTAATGAAGACTCGACTTCTCATGGATCATTATCTAATGTGAGACAACTCCACACTCCATTAGAACACATTGGTAGATGGACTAAGGATCATCTTATATCAAACATGATTGGTGATCCTTCTCGTTCTGTCTCCACCAGAAAACAACTACACACTGACGCCATGTGGTGTTATTTTGATGCCTTCCTAACTTTAGTAGAACCAAAGAACTTCAAACAAGCAATGACCAAACCGTCATGGATCGATGCAATGCAAGAAGAAATTCATGAATTTGAAAGACTTGAAGTTTAGAAATTAGTGTCGTGTCCAGACAACGTGTTCTTGATTAAACTCAAATGGATTTATAAGGTCAAAACATATGAATCTGGCGGGGTACTAAAGAATAAGGCTCAACTAGTTGCTCAAGGATTTAGACAAAAAGACGGTATCAATTTCGAGGAATCATTTGCGCCGGTTGCTAGAATAGAGGCCATTCGTATCTTCGTTGCTAATGCCACTCATAAAAATATGACGATCTACCAAATGGACATCAAAACAGATTTCTTAAATGGTGAGCTTAAAGAAGAGGTCTACGTTTAACAACCAGAAGGACTTGTTGACCAGGATAACCCATCGCATGTGTATAAGCTCAAAAAGGCCCTTTATGGTCTCAAACTAGCACCACGTGCATGGTACGATATGCTGTCAAGCTTTCTTATCTCTCAATAATTCTCCAAAGGTGCAGTTGATCCTACACTCTTCACAAGACATGCTAGAAATGACATATTACTGGTACAAATTTACGTTGACGATATAATATTGGCATCAACTAATACGGCCATGTGTGATGGGTTTGCTAATCAGATGACCTCTAAGTTCAAGATGTCAATGATGGGGCAAATGTCATTCTTTTTAGGATTACAAATTTCTCAAAGTCCTAAGGGCATCTTCATAAACCAATCTAAATATGTTTCTAAAATCGTTAAAAAATATGGCTTAAATACTACTGATTCTGTTGACACACCCATGATTGAAACCAAGAAACTGGATGTAGACCTACAGGGGAAACCAGTTAATGCTACACTTTATCGTGGCATGATTGGATCCTTAATGTATCTTACAGCCAGTAGACCTGACCTTAACTATGTTGTCTGCTTATGTGCCCGATATCAGGCTAAGCCTACCGAAAAGCACTTACAAGTGGTGAAATGGATCTTTCGATACCTTAATGGAACCATTAACATAGGTCTATGGTACTCGAAGGATACCGATATGTCTCTCACAGCTTATGCAGATGCCGATCACGCGGGGTGTCAGGATACTAGACGTAGTATGCCGGGAAGCGCTCAGTTCTTAGGTGATAAACTTGTTAGCTGGTCGTCCAAGAAGTAAAAGAGCACTGCCATATCAAGTACAAAGGCAAAATATATTGCCTTATCTGGGTGTTGCTCACAAATCCTTTGGATGCGTTCACAACTTAAAGATTATGGCTTTCAATTCAATAAGATCCCTCTGTACTGCGACAACAAAAGTATGATTGCTTTATGCAGCAACAATGTTCAACACTCTAGAGCAAAGCACATTGATATTCGCTACCATTTTATAAAGGAGCAAGTGGAGAATGGAATCGTGGAGCTATACTTTGTCCGAACTGAATACCAACTGGTTGACATCTTTACTAAACCTTTGCCTCGAGAAAGATTTGACTTCTTGATCGATAAGCTCGGTATGAAAAGCATGTCTTCGAAAATGTTGAAACGTCTGGCAGAGGAAACGGACGAGTGATGGTGGTAACTCATATCCTATATATATATGTGTGTGTATATGAAAACATAAAAAAAATCCAAAAAGATGTTCCTTTATAAAATTTTATAAAAACAAAAGAAAAAATTAAAAAATCAGAAAAATATAAAAATATGGATCTCTGGCATGTCTTCTAAAAATCGATAACATTTACGGCCTTAGAAATGTCATTCAATAATGATACAAGGCTGTAAATGAAGTTCGAGCAGAAGTTTCAAATGTTTTTCAAAACATGCCAAAATGGCTTGCTATTATTTCAGATGGCAACTCGGTCATCATCTTAAAGGCAAGTATGTCGTCAAAAAGACAACTTGACTTCATAACGAGAATTAATTTTCTCGGGAATGAATTACTTTATATTCATTCAAAGGCTTGTGATTATTTTCATCGTTTCGGGAAAAAAGTCACACGCGAACGCATAAAAAAGATCACCAAAGCAGCAAACTTGTTCATTTTAAAGTTTACTATAAGAATCAGATGTGTGGCCTTCTTGTAGGCTCTTTGAAAGTGGCCTATTAAATAATCTTGCAGGCTCTTGCAGCCTCTTTTGGTATGGAATCATATAACACTTTGTTCTTTCTTTAGTCACATAAAAGCGTATATAAAAAGAGAAACAAATATGATGTAAGCATAGTAAAACTAATATACTACGGATTTTGGCATAGGAAAAATCGAGTGCTGCAAAACATAATATGCGACTGACCGCCTAATCATGGAACTAATCATGCGACTAAACTTTTGTTTAGCATCCCTTATATGCATCTTAGTGTACCTCAAAATCATATAACCCTTAAATTGGTTTTATTAGATTACCCTATGAGAAATCATCACATTCTGTCAAAAAGAAAAGTTGAGAGCGTGTGGGAAAAACCAAACACCCTTAATGCCCCCAGACACACCTTAATTGTTTTAATTCATGAATATGGATTCTACGTTAATTAGAAGCAACTTATATATGAAATTCTGAAAAAGGAAAAATCAAAAATTACCATTTAGCTTATTGATCATTATTCTACACAGCTTTACAGCATGAATTGTTTCCAATTCATCAAAGCACTGAACCTGCAAATGCTCTCACCTGTCTCACCTGCAAAACCGGATATTAAAACCTTACTACATATCTAAGAACATGTATGATATCATCTGAAACAACTATGAATTTACCTTAACTAAGTTCAAAACTTAGGTATAAATAGGTTTATGCTAACTGGTTTTTTAAGCCGTTCATTCGCTGCAACGCGTTCTGTATAGTGTTTTTATTTTGCAGTGCAAACAACACATAATGGAATATTACAAAATTGATGTGATATCAGGTCAAGCCCAAATAATAATTCAACTATGCATGTTTTAGATTTTTAAACTCAGTTATCAGTAGAGGTGTTCTTTATAAATGTAAACATAATTCTATAGTCCGATATGATGAATTATATTATAGATGAGGAGGAGGAAATGTAAGTAGCTTGTAGGCACAGGCCCAAATGCCATTGCATAAATCATAATCTGTAATTAGGTGCAATTTGAATAGTCTAAAAAGAGCATGCAACTTGAGTTACACCCGTATGAGAACTTCATTTTAGCCATATTGGTAGTAAGAAAATACATATATATTATAAAACCCCTCTAAATAGAAACAGCCCTGCTTTAAGATTGGCTTTCATACTGACCTTTCCTTCATATGAATTTAAACTTTAGAAGCCTTTACAGTAATGCTTATATCAGTGGTCGTTTGTTTTTGCTGTTCTTTTGACCCTTTTATCTACAGATTCCACAGTAGTAACCTCAGCATGCTCTTCAACGGACATACTCTTTGCCTTCCTTTGGAACTCTTTTCACCATCAGCTTGATTAACTTTGACAGATTGTTCCTCTTCAATGACCTCGCAAGTATCTTCATGCATAAACACAAAACATCAGCGACAACAAATAAAAGCTTAGAATTTCACGCTCTCGAAACTAAAATACAATAAAAGAATGAAAACAAAAATAGCAATGGTGTTGTATATAATGTTGACTTTACGATTAATTTATAACGGTACCCTCAACTTCTTCAGCAAAGATAAGATCTGTTTAAAGACGCCAAGACCCATTGAAATTCAAATTTGAAATAGCTTTATATCCTAAAAACAATATCAACAAACCCAAGACAACACACTTACACCAAACCAATATTTAATTCACCAACAGCAGTACCATTAGCGTAAGAACATAATACTCTTTTATAATATACCTCGAGTGAATGGCATGTGATACTTGTCATAATAAAGTTAATATTTACTATTCACACGCAAATGAACACAATTGCAAATAATTACCGTTAGGAGATAAAACAGCAGTGACTTCCAATAACATATCTCGGCATTGCTTTCAGCATTTTTAAGAAAAAAATAAATTTTGCAGACTTGGCAGGCCATCGACCTAGACCATTGGAATTCTGTTCTTAGCCTGAGTAATACGCCCACCCAACACGCTTGTAGAAACGGGTAAATGGAGTAGCCTGCTTATGGACCAAGACATTTTCCAAATACCTCTCAGCCTTAACCAAAGTCATCTTCTGGAGTGCATGTTTGGTACCCCGGTGTTCTGCAAACACACATAGTAAAGAACAATATAAGTTGTGCAGGCTAAAGGAACAGCTTCCCATGGAACTATAACTGGTCGAAACCGAGCATATCATTTAGACCCAAAATCCAATTAAACAAATGTGATCTTACTTAGCTGATTAATTTAGGGGTTATTTTATATGTAGATACATAAACAATCAATAGCTGCAAGAAACTCAAATAGATGCCGTTTTGTTACAGCTAATATACAGAATGTGATTAGGAATGTCTTGATGTATCCTAACGCTTAAATAAGTTTCACTATGGAGCTTCGACATAGCCCGTACCAACGCTGTTTTCACATAATTAATACGAAAAATGTATCTACATATGTAATTTTCCAACCTTGTACCAAAGTTTCTGCACTGAAATCCGTTTACTGGTCTTAAGTCACCTTCTCTTACATTAAAGTATAAAATATAGAAAACATATGGTATGAACATAGACATGGGAGTAAATACAAAATTATGCAAGACTTGTACCTAAATAACCCATGCATGTGGTTGGCCCTGCTGGTGCAAGCGCTGCAGCCTCGGTGGCACGAACGGTCCCACTCGCCATCATTGCAGCAAACTCTTTCCCAATCTCTTGTTGCACTTTGCTTCCTACATCTCCAAGGGAATCTGCAGCTACTTGTTTCTCTTCCGATGTTCCAGTTGGCACAACTGCAGGTGGGATCCCGTTTTCCTCTTTTGACCCGGCGTCACTGTTTCTTACTGATGTGTCAGCGGCTTTATTTGTCGTTTGAGAAGCTGCATTCACAGGAGATGGTTTCAAATTGAGGAGTTCTTAAAACATATCCTGAAATTAAAAAAAATAATTAAATATTTGGATTAAGTGAGTCAAAGATACGGCAAGTACGGAATCTGCAATACGGCATTCATATGAGTCGTGTAGGTAAAGATTCAAGTACACTTTCCGGCACCCGTTTTCCAAACACTACTCATAAACGCCACCTATTATAAGCATCCCTTTGTAAATGAAAAATCCATTTTGAGAACACAATCACAATTCACACAAAGTCCTAAGAAATATTATCGCACATCAAATCGTCGTGGATGAGTTTTTTTGTTCATCACGAAGAACCTGTATGTGAAATGCTGCATATTTACTTTAACATACAATGGTAATTCATTATGATTGCCAACAAAGTCATCCCTTATATTATAATACAAAGTGGTAATTTTGTATAAGTGTATCGAGTAGTATATTAGGTGCTTGAGTATATATGACTTACAATGGCCCCCAAGTTGTCCAAGATACTATTGAGAACTTCATCATCCAGTGTGACCCCATTGGTTTATGTTTAAGGAATCACACACAAACAACAGCCGTCCACTTGTAAGTCTCTCTACTACTGACTTTCCGTCAAACCTGCACAACAAAAGCGAATCATCAATAAAACTCAAATGCCATGTAAATTCCTTACAATCCAATATATACAGATCTCAAAGTTTTGATATATATAGAAGTTTCTAAATTTTACAATTGCACAGTTTCTTCAAAGGCGTATTTGGTATGGGAAATCAAACACAAATGAAATGGTCTAGAAAAGAACTATTGATTATGGCATTATGCTGTTTAGTGACATAACTGATTTAAATTATTCCGTTAAATGAAATGGATTTAATTATGATAATTTAGCTATCTGCTTTATTTCATTTTAAATGTATTGCTTTTCTCATATCAAACACGCCTTTATTGAAAACGTTGCAACTATCAGCTTATGTGTTCTCCTGTACTACCTGTAGATGTCCCTCTAATGATGCAGGATTCAAGTCAAGGGTATGTCGTATGCAACAAATTTTAGAAAGCGAGACAAACTATTTTCATTGTAGGATAACTTATAACTCAGATACTGGTGGTCGAATTTAGAGAAGCTGAAACATAGGGGATAGTGGATTTTTAGTTAAATAGGAATACGTATAGCTTATTAAGTATTATGTTGTTTTGATAGCCGCCAAGTGTATACGCAAGAAACAAATGGCAAGCTAATCGAAGTGTTTAACTATAGCTTAAATAACGAAAAATGCTAGTAACAGTGCTAAAGACAATAATGGGAAGTACGTACTACCAAAAACCCAATATCTCCTAATTTTAGTGTCCATAAGCACTTGGAATAAGGAGTTAGTCACATGGTTATTGTTTTTAAGCGGCTCATTAGCTAAAAAATAAGCAATACCAAACACCTTAACACTAATTTTCATCATTACCAATTTATACTGTGTAACCATCAAATTAATATAAAGTAACAAACTTTATAATCATACCTTCAGCCGATAAATCTTTTGCAGCTACAACACCTACCGATTTTCTTACCCATCTTGTTACTTCATACCCGCCATCTGATGACAACCAAAACTAAAGTATATCACGTCACAAATTAAAAAACCGATAATTAAAAAAAGAACCCAAATCTTAAATTGTTTAAAACCTGGTTATGACCGACGAATTGGGAAAAATGGATCTCGAATAAGTTTCTTAACTTTCTAGATGTATGAGTGGAAACTAATATGAAGACAACCACATATTTCAAATGTTGATAGAAAAGAGGAAAGAAGAAAGAAAAGTGGAGGGGATATGGTTTTGGAAGATTTAGGGGAGGTGGGTTTGTTGTGTGAGAACGGAGGCACTGGTAGGGATGAGTCATTGATCATAATGTTTAAGAAACACACGTATCACCTAAGTACTATGTGATAAAGAGATGACTTAAAAAATACCATTAAAGAGACGTTGTATGTGTAGATGTGTGTATCAAGATTAGTTAACGGGAATAATTTATTAGTAAAGCTACTGTTTACTATGAATAAATAAATATTAAAGCACAGTTACTGTACAAAGTGTGAGTGCAAAGACTACGGTAAAGGTTAGTTTGTATAATACTTACATTAATGTCGTAACTATTTTTCCAATAAATTAAATTGAAGAGTATCAACCGTCGGAACACACAGACATCCATCTAGTGACAAGTAATTGATAGTTCTTTGTAAGTTCAATGTTTGTCTAACAATGATGGCAAAATGTGATTTTGCAAAAGAGGTTAAAAGTCATATATTTCAAAAGGGGGTGATTATTAATACCTTCAAAAATATTCTAATTGTTGTTTTTTGATTTTTAAAATTTTGTTTTGTTATAAAACTATGAGAAGAAAAGTGCGAAAAAAATTTATAAAGTTTTATAAGTTAAAAATATTAAACTGATAAAAAATCGTGTTATACTTTAAATGTCAAGTGTGAGTGGAATTTGTACAAAGTACAAAATAGGTGGGCCAAAAGGTATTAATAACAAGGAGTATGATATTATTATAAAGACTCTCTTAAAAAGTTATTTGTACCCCTTATGTTTTCTCCTTTTTTTATTTTTGTTTCATAATTTTGTTTATATTATAAAACTGTGAAATGGAAAGTACGAAAAAAATTATAAAGTTTAACAATTCAAAATAATTAAACTGGAAAAAAAATACGAAACAGAAACTGATAAAAAATATGTTATACTATAAACAGACAGTCACTTATTCACACTTTTTTCTTCGCACTTTTTAAAGTGTGAACTTTTTTTGTAATATATTCACACTTATGTGTGTGAAAAAATTATGTTTTAAAACTATATTGTTTCAAAATCTTCACCCTTGAAAGTGTGAATTTTTTTATAAATCTTCACACTTGTAAGTGTGAAATTATTTGCTACACCACCCATTTGGTTCACACAAATTAAGTGTGAGCTTTTCAACTCCACACACTATAAAGTGTGAACACGTGTAACATCCGAGAAATTTTGAAATTTTGAATAACGATTTTACCCTTTGACTTTTCTGGTCTGACTTGACTTTTTGACTTTTGGTCTTTTATTGTCTCGTAAAAACAATTACCGCGTGACCGGTAAAACTAAAAGGTATAAAAAGGACCATATAAACCTTCGAAACAACTTTTGAATTTTTTGAAACTTCTTTAAACACTGGCGGGTCCCCTCTGGGGTTCGAATCTTCAAAAACCACTTTCTTTTGACCCATCATCTAGGACGAAACTAATTTGACCGTTGAGGCACTTCTATACGAAAAAAAGGTTGCATCATATAAGGTTTTATCCTTCAAACATACATTGTTTTCAAAATTTTAATAATTCTGAAGAACGTTGGTCTATTGTAGGAACCGTGCTTGAGCTAACAGGTTTAAATTGATATCCATGACCATACCCATACTACCCATGTTGCACCACTATATGAAAAAAATAAACTCTCGTTATGTAAGTTTATTATAAGAAATCAATATAATTATATCTTTCTTGCATGACCTTACTTGCCTCATAGGGTTCACAACTTCATCTTTTAAGGATATTTCACTCTAATTAGCTTAATTTGCGCACTAACTATAGAGAATTAAGACAGGCTGCAATTACTTACATACTTATCTTTTGACGTAATGATACAAACATATCATATATATTTCAAAATAACTTCTCTAATTATAAACGAAGTCCGACAAAAAAAAACAAAAAAAAAAAATAAAGAAACCTAACACCAATTTGATCAAACAATGTAAGTCAATTACTATGCTAAATAGGAGCAGTAGTAATTGCTTATGTACCTACTCTAAAACTCCCTGAAATGTTGTTTGATTTGATCTACTTTGTAATTGGCTTATAAGCGTGTTGATTCTAAAGGCATTACGCAAAACTAATAATCTTTTGATTGTTCGGTTTACAAACCTACCAAAATAAAGACTAAAAATATCCATTGTATACCTATAACTGAATATGTTCCTTTATCGTTTCTTAAAACTTATCAAGTGAACCTTCGACCTAAGCTCAAATATTACCAACCTAAGCTCAAATATTACCAACCTAAATTGGTACAAAGATTACCATAGGTTTGGAGCATTGTCTTGCTTGCACATGAACCCTGGGATATCCGTACGACCTTACCCGATCCAACAACCATGTTGCAGCCCTGTCAATCAGCCTGCACTGAATATCATTGCAGTGTGATTTTAAGTTGAGCTTCTGCTTGTAGGTTATTTTATAGTTCCCAAAAAAGGGGATATTTGTACCTTAAAGGGCTTGTATATTAGTTCTGAAACTAATGTAGGACCATGCTTCAACCTTAATGCAGGACCATGCTTCAACCTGACTGCATAAATGATCATACATCTGAACAACCTAATGACACAATTTTGCACATTTCACCGTCAAACTAATAAAAATGAACAAACTTTATAATCATACCTTATTCCATATTCTATCGAATACATCAATCGGTAAATCTTTTACAACTACAACACCTACCGATTCTCTTAGCCGTCTAGCTTTATATTTTTTGTTGCTGAAAGTCACAAACACCCAAATTTCATAACCACAAATACAACACAAAATATATATAAATGAATCCCAAAATGAACCTAGAAAATTTATAACACATAATAAGTGCCATATCATTTGAATGTCTATGGTTTAGGTTTTAAATATGGCACTGTCAAATAAATGGGAGTATGTTATTGTAACTGCATAGTAGCTGTGTTATCGCTCCTTAACCAAAACCTAAATTGTGATATTTCCACCAAACTTTCTGCCAGGATAGAAAAAGCTTTAAACCCGACATAAATGCTAATCCAAAGACCCCTAAAGTAGTACACTACTGAGAGAATTTGCATACATCATTGTGCATTACACTAACCCCTAAAATTCTCAAAATCAATAGAATATACCATAGCTTTAGAACACAATTAAGTCTCTTTTAATTGAAAACCTTACACACCAAGCACACCCAAATCCAAATCTCAACAAAACCCCAATATAATATATGAAAACCTTGTACACAATTTCAAGGTATATTTTCAAGAAACGTAGATTTAAAAATAATATATGAGACCTGCTATAAAGTTGAGATAATGTTGTTGAAGTTTATGGTCTGGATCAGAGGGTCGGTTGCAACCTGTAAGGAGCCTACTTTTTTGGACATATGTATGCAGTTCAATTCTTAGGTGTTATTCTACAAATGAACGTGATAGAACCATCCAATATGTTTTTAGTGAAAACAGGAAGAATTTTGAGAACGTTGTTCATTCTTACAGCTTAACTCACTGAGACTACTGTATTTGAAATAGCAATTGCGACGAAAGGGTTATTGTTCTTGCTGCAACTAATTGACCCTTTAATAGGTTTTCTTTTCACATGTGTCAGTTTTTGAATAGAAGAGTGTGTCACTGTGTGACATAATATGATTATACCTCTGACATCTTCAGGCTCAACCATCCCGCAAGAAACGTTGAGGGTCACATTTCCCTGGCTCCTTTTGCATTTTAGAAAATATAAAGTTCCTGAAAATAAACTCTGTTGTTATTGATGTGAATCTGTTAATAGCTGTTAACAGCATATAACATGTCAGATGGAACTTACATATGGTCACTTATGCAATCCCAGGAGAGATGTCAATTTATCACCAAAAATTGGATACCAACAAAGCCTGCATAGTAACTAATGTCCTCTTTCTCAGCGATGTTGAAATTCCTTACCTGCAATTGTGATCAATATAATTCAAGAACTTGAAATACCGAAAGATAGAAAATGGTAAGAAAGCAAACTTAATGTAACATAAATTGGATGATTATATTATGCTAGATGGGTGTTTGGATTTAGCTTAATTTCCAGGCCTATGGGCTCATTTGAATTTGAAAAAGCTCATAAGCCCACTTTTATGGCTTATTAGCTTATCAAGTTGAGCTTATACACTTATAAGCTCAGAAAAGTGAGTCTTTGAGCTTCTCAATCTTAAATAAGCTATAAACAAATTCTATTGATTGGGTCAGCTAGGGCAGCGGGTCAATTTCTACCCAAACATGTTGCATTTGCTATCTCAGCATCGGAGGCATTAAAACTCATATTTGTCTTTGCCAACTGATCAACGTCGTCACACATTCCCATCTATGGTAATTATTTTTTTTAAAGAAAGTTTGCAATATGTTGTCTTTTGTTAATGTTAGCTACCGTGAACTCCATCTAATGTATTTAGGCTTCCATTTCTTATATCTAATTAGTTTTTTTTAATAAATCAATCTCTAATAAAGCATGGAAGATGAAAATTCAAATAAAAGAAAGCAAATACTTATTATATGAAAAATGATTTAATAACTAAGATTACCATAAGAGAATATATAGAGCCCAGGCCAATGGTGAGGTAGCGTAAGCAGTTTTAATAAAACATGTCAGACCTTCTTGAGTAAACAATTATCATTTTTTTTCTTAATAAAGATTAATTAGTTGGCAGTTAGGACTACCTCGTAAAAATTGAGCTGAGATCGTCAACAATATTGGCGGTGGAAGATGCTTTCTTTATATCGGAAGATACACCAAGAGAAGAAGTCCTATGAGGTCCTCACTGTCCTTGTCTGCTTTGGGATAGTGGATCAGGTGCAGGGTCCTGCATTCCGGATCGCTGTCCTTGTCGCCTGTGTGGGTTCCTGCCCATCTCGCCTATTTGCTTTCTGCAATGGTTGAGCACAACTTTTATCAGTCATTGTGCTGGTATAGTGGTATCTATAAAGGAAGAACCTCAAGTACAAAGCGACAAATATAATGTACCTCTTCCCCATGTATTCTAGCAAATCTTTTCTTGCCTGAGGTGTGACTGAACTTTTGCTGCGCACGTACCTTCATCCAAAAGACGTCTTCTAACACTCCGGACATTAAAGCACGTTGACTGGGCGTGCCACCATTAGATGGAGGCTCTATATGAAATTATTGAGTGGATGGTTGAGGCTGTGGAACTTCATTATGGCAGAACGGTTCATGAACAACTGGCGCACCTGGTGTCTCCCATAAGCCTGTGACAATGGCAGAATTAGATACATGTTAGACAAAGAACATGATTGAATACCAAATGTCACCATATGATTATCTTGTCTACCAAGGCGAACGACGACCTCCGTTTGCAAGAAACTCTAACTCTCGATCACCGTTTGTTGATGAACATCCATCTACATGAAAATAACGTTGTTGTTAAATTCCAACTAACTTATTTAGCATAATTCAGCCATAAATCTTATTTAGCGTAATCCTATAATCGAATTCAAATGGCCCTAATTTTAGGCATCAAAAAACATTAGTCAAAGTGGGAAAAACCTAAATCTTTATCAGCGCATTCCAACAAACCAAAGACTACAATGCATACATCTACTACTGATAGGCATAAATCTCGAATGAAAACAATGGAAACAACAATACGATATTGTCGCTGAAATTCGAAAGACTAAATTACCTTTTTTTTCCAGTTAAGCCAAATATGATATATAAGCTAATAACTGAAGCCAAATATGACTTATCCAAAATACGTTTTCTTACACAAAAATCCAAAAAAAAAAAGAACACGAACTGAAAGTCGCAAGCTATAACGCCATAATTCTAGAAAAAAAGATGCAATCTTTTTCACATACGGTTTTACCAATTCTGCTTCTTTCCAACCACAAACATAACATTATATCAAACAATAATAACATTCCTAACAGAATAAATTTTAAATCTTTTAATATACCCATCTATACAAAGTGATAAAAAAAATCTTTAACATACCCATCAATCAAAATCAATAAAAAAAACATATCCATTAATAAAAAAAAATCAAATCTTCAATAGACTGATTAAAAAAGTGTAAAACATGAAAAAGATTGTACCTTTAGATTCAAGAATAGATAGCAGCATCAGCAGTAGTCGGCATCCAAATCTAAAATCACAATCAAAATCAAAAACCGAAATCTTAGAAAAAAAAGCCCTAAAATGTACCATAAAGTCAAAAAAACATACCTGATGATTATTCTACCTATATATCTTGCTGGATGTGTACAAACAAAATATTAGAGTGTTGGTTGCGGTGGAATGGTTTGTGTGTGTGTTTTAGATGTGGTGGAATACTGAAGACAAAAGTGAGGGGTTTTAGAGAATAAAAAGTATAGAGAAGAAAAATAGTGGAGATTGATAAGATCAGCACCGCCATAATTTTTAATTGAGAAAGTGGAGAAGAAAGTGGAGAAGGGAGCTGAGTATTGAGTATTATATCATTAAGTTACTGTTCATAACGTTATTTAATTATTAAAAAAATAAATAAAGATCAGATGTGTGTGTGTCAACACACTGTTTTTTTAAGATTAAACTTTGTTAGTAGTGATATTTTAATTGTAAAACTACTGTTCATTAGGAATTTTAAAATATTAAAAAAGTGGTACTGTATCAAATGTGAGGAGAAGTCCTATGACAAATGTTATTTTGTATAATGTAGTTTAGAAAAACGGACAGAATGATTCATCGCTTCATTTTTCTTCCTTTAAAATGTAGTTAAATAGTTTAATATATATATCCTAGCTAAAAAGTTATTAACTTTTATTTTTCCTGTGTTTTGCTATGTTATCATTGAGTTATACTTGCTCATGTGAATGTGAAATCCTTTTATTTATTTATGCTGTATTTTTATTTTATTACAAAGTTAATTAATTAGAGGTCATTGTTTGATTAGAATATCGTAAATGTTAAAAAATTTGATTCTTTTGTTTTGAAGTAATGATTGCTTATTATTGAACTTGCTAGTTGGTTATTAAAATATGGGGGCGTTTGTTAAGCTTATTTTTTTTGTTATCTTGAAACTTATAAAAAGTAAGTTATAACATAATAATAAGCTTATATAAACCCCTAAGATTTCAATATTTTGGAATTGTGTCAAAACAGTGAAAAGTATAGGCTGAGTTATAAAAGGTAAGGACCGTAAGATCTGGATCCTCCACCGTGGAGAGATGGCTATTGCTTTTTTGTTGTATGACAATAGACGTTATATTCACTTTTTCGGAGGACTTTGTTGCTAAGCAATTATCTCCTTGCATCTAATAGTAGTATAGAGTGCATCAGGCATGAATTGGTTAAAAATACGTCTAATTTTGAGATGAAAATAGTGAACACTGGCAGGAGGAGCTGTTACGTTTTGCCTTCATCACTACTGAACTTCTTAAGTTCTTAAGTTTTTGTTTTCAAACAAACCACAACACACACACAGGCACCCCACACCAAACGGATGATGCACTAGAACCAAAACACACGACAAACAATTCAAATCAGAACCACACACCACCAAACCACTTGACGGGTTCCAAAACAAAAAACGACAATCACACAACCAAAAAATCAACTACATCAAGCATAAACAAAAAACAAAAAACTTAGAAAAAACTACTTAACAACGATATAATCCTTATCCTATAGACAAGATGTTCTTCAATGTTTTGTAATAACATATAACCCTTCTTTGTCCCATTTTTTTTAGAACGGCTTGATCGTTTGTTAGTGGTGCACTTCAGCAGTGACATCCCAATTGTCAGTATGTTGTATCATGTACTTCCTCCTAAACCGCCTGTAAGGGTAAAAGTCCCGGTGGACTCGAACTTGAGATCTCGCCCTAGCCAAACATCCCCTCCCAAGGCCCCAAAGGAATAATGGTGGCCAACTGAGCTAGCCTAATACCGCCTATGCAGTATTGTAACAACAAAAAATTACTGAACAATCCAAGTGGAGGATACCTGATGATTTAAGAAAAAAATGTAGTAACAGTATGTATGCATTACTACCGTCAAAAACGAGTAAACAAAGGGAACCTGATAATGAATTCATGTTTCCCTACAGAAAAACATGTAGTACAAAAATCACCATTCCAACTACAAGGAAGAAAAGCCACCAATGAAGAGGTCAGATTTATGCTTAAAGGTAACTTCGGTACCCTTTAAATAAGTTTTCTTTATTCATAGAGGCGATTTTTTTGTTTTTTTATTGTTTTTTTTGGGGGTTGCTTCAAGATAAAATGTTCAGAAAATTTATAATAAGTTTTTGGTTAATATAAACATTTCTTCATGCAATTCAAGGAAAAAAGATGATACTGTACCAAGGTTTTGCTTGCAAATATGAAGATGTTCCAGGTTAGTCGATTTGTAAAACTAAGTAAGATCTTTGAACCACAAGTACATAGTCAGAGATTTCTTTACTAAAATTTTTTGTTTTACAATAAAATCTATAAATAATGACGATCCACATACAATAAAAGGATAAAAGTCGCAACTGAAACACATGTCTATTCTAATACTAATGGATGCCACCCAAAAGTTTCCAAAAATTATGATCTAACAAAAATATAAACTAATTATCTGCATGCTAACATGTGGTGTGCTCAAAGTGTTGTATTCTTGAATTAAGGTCAGCTTTAACAACCTGAAATTCCAACATCAAATTTTACCTTGGCTGAATCCAGAAAAGTTTATAGAACAATAGCAGATCACAAATGAGATGACAGAAAAATTTCACATACCAAGTCAGAAAGAAAACTTATATAGAACAGAGTTACAGGAGCAACCTCAACCTCAAATGGCATTAGTACACCTCCTCCAATCATACTTTTGGGGTTTAAGCGTGGTAATGAATCGTCAATGAAAACTTTTTGCATTTTGTTGGTACAATTCCAAGTAAAAACTAATAAAATTCGAAGCTATGATGTTATAGAAGAGGATGTTCACACATGTAAAAGATTTGTTGTTTTTTTGTAGGCTTACGTTTACCCCCGGATCAAATACAGATCACATCAGCACTTCCAGCTCACCTGGTAGATGTGCCACCTGTTGGCGACAGTGCGCAGATCGTTTCAGAAATATCTGGTATGTGCTTAAAAAGTAAAATATTAATAAATTTATAGATGTCCATCCATGCAACAATAGGGTGACATCTCTTTTTACAGGAATGTACATGAAGAATACCCCTCCCATGATTACAAATGTTGTAAACAACCAAGGAGCATTGATGCAGGTTAGATAATCACGTCTTCTTATACTTCGTGGTGTTGTTGCTCCTTAATGCTAAAAACATAAAATCAATAGGGTTCGGCGGCTTCAACTGCAAGCTCGGGCGTGTCCTTTAATCCCCCACAACAAAAATATTCACGGTTAAAAGTAGTTGTTGCTGTAAATAAGAGCCCTAACCGCCTCAAATACGGTTCTCCTGGTCTTTCCAAGGTATTAATTCTAACATATTTTTATTTACCACTTTTAGTAATAAATAAAAAAGTCCAGCTTTCAGGTCATATACTTACATCTAACTTATAAAAACATCTAAACAAGTCACAAGGGAAAATATGTTACATAGTTAAAGTCAACTCCTAGGGGGTGTTTGGGTAAAGCTGTTGGAGCTATATAAGCTGTTATGAGCTTATGACAGTTTATTTGTGCCAAATAGGTTGTTTTATAGAAGCCTTGGTAATAAGCACAAGCTCTAATACAAGTAAACTAAACAGCTAATAACTCAATACCATGTATTCATATCATATTTCTTAGGGGGTGTTTGGGTAAAGCTGTTGGAGCTATATAAGCTCTTATGAGCTTATAACAGTTATTTGTGCCAAATAAGCTGTTTTATAGAAGCCATGATAATAACCAGACTCTTTTATGAGTAAACTAAACAGCTAATAACTCAATACCATGTATTCATATCATACTTACCTCACCACTGATTGATACCAAGTGACCTGAATTACCATTGAAAAAGTACAGTATCAGGTTTCACTTTTGTTACTAATGGAGGGACAGCTGTAGAAAGTAGCAGGTAGCTTTTAACCTTAGCATTATTTGTTAAAATATCATTACAACTTTGGATGAACTTGCTATATACAAATAATGGCATATAAAATGTACTAATACTAATATACTATATACATACGATCGACAGTTAAGCACATATGCTGTTTCAAAATAAGAATCAAGAGATAACGTTTCATGCTATTTATATTTATATATAAAAAATTATCTGTCATGTGTTTGCCGATAGCAACACACTAAAAGCTACCAAAGTTGTGCTATTGTAGACTATGGTTAAGTTCAGAGGCATGGCATTTATTTTTGTAGCTTAAAGGTTTCCTGCTGCACTTGATGTGTATATGTTAATACACAAATGAAAATATAGTTTTTGAGTTTTGACATATATGATCAAATTAGGCGAGTTTGGTACGGGTCAAATGGATTGAAAATGACATATGGCTAATTATGGAAATAAAAGGTAGTTTGAAAGTGGAAACAGTTTAAGGACGAGTTATATAGTGGAACTGGTATAAGGTTTCATGTCGTTCCTAATAAAAAACTTAGCTTCCTAACTTACAATCATCTCATTCACTTTGATCAGTTAACTCTCTTTCTTGTGCATGTGAAGAAATTGTTTCTTCGAACTGTAGTGTGTAAAGAAACTATGATTATGAAGATTTGGGTAATTTTCTTCTTTTTCTGTTGTGCTTTTGTTTTGACTTCTAAGGTCAAATATGATGATTTTAGTTTTATGATTGATACAATTACATACAGGTCACTCTAAAAGTTTAAGTATTATAGAAATACGAAACATGTTGGTGTTGAATTGGTACAAACTTTATGCCAATTCTAAATTTGAAAGCTTACAACTTTGGCATTTGAAAGTTAGTTTGACCTATTTATGGCTACACAAAAGTAATTGTTAAGTAATTGTTTTGTAACTGTTGTTATTTCCAAGTGGTTTATGAGTATGGGAGAAGAGGTCTTGATTTTTTTTTTCTACTAGCCATCAATTATCCTACTTATATGGAGAGGATGATTGTGTCAAAATTTGATTATTTGCATGTTTTTCAATATCATGTAAAACTTTATAGCATGAAGTAGACGTTATTCCAAAGGTGCAACAGTGATTCAAGCATCTATGTCTATATTTGATGAGTTGATGCTTACTTAATTGTGTTTTTAATGCTACAAATACAATATTTAAAGGTGTTTAGGATTGTTCAAGTAAACTGCTTATTTGATTATGTTTACAAAACACAATTCTAGCTAATATTTATGTATTATAAAGACCCTATGTATGCAATTACCTTTAAACTTACACAAATCAATATCAATACATAATTAAAAATTTATGTTAAAACCAATAACTAGTGGAGTAGGTAAGAACTTGACTTTGGCATTGTTGAAAAAGTCTATGATGGGCTAGTGGCATTTAACATAACTAATATATATCAAAGCTTTTGTGGTGGTGATAACACGGAAAAGAAAAAGCATGTGCAGTTGTTGACTATCATCTACCAATTGTAATACACACCAGGTATCTCAAAGCTCATTTTACATATCATCTTACTTCACATAGCTAAACAAACAAACCACATCAATCTTCTTTGAAGTTGTAATCTAAACACTTGAATATGGCACCATCCTCT